>CM077243.1:18396578-18404078 GCA_039654775.1 Spinibarbus caldwelli | reverse complement strand
CCCTCCTCTCTCCTTCTTTCCCCATCTCTCTCTGCGCTCTGTATACATAGCTCTGTATCCTTTGGTGTATCAGCTTTGCCTGCATGCCGTCCATCGATCGTCTTTACTCCACTGAATGACTGCCATTGATCGGAATATAAAGCAGGAAGAAGTGTGCTTCACCACAGGGTTACACGCACAGACACGGACACACCGTGATACATATGTACCACACCAGCTGTGGTCAGCCTTTATGCCTGATAGGATGCTGGGTGCTTAACAGATTTTATTGTGCAGATAAATGATGTTGTATGAGAGGAGGGGGTGAAGGAGACTTGCTATCTTTATTGAATAACTCAGAGTGAGGGCACTATCATCTGTCCTGCATCATAGTGTGTGCTGATATGTGTATCAGGCTCCTGGGTGTGGCTATCATACAGGTATTGGACAGGATAAGGCACAACATGCATTCATGCATATCTCTGGTAACAGTGAGAGGATCATTTTACATGGCAGCTACTTCATGTGCTTTTTGGGGGGTGTTATTTGAGCTAGACCTCTTTTTTTTACTCTCAGTATTTTAAGGGTGATTTTAAAGTTTGTGTGTGTGTGTGTGTTGTTTTTGTTGTTTTTTAATGAGTCTGAGATTTGTTGTTGGAGATCACAATTGTGTTTAAATTATCAATTAAGATGGTTACTCAAAAAAAAAAAAAAAGTATTAAGACAAGGGTTTTCAGACTTTTTGTTTCCAAGGAACTTCAAGGATTTCAGTGATCACCTCCTATATAGGCAGCTATACTGTATATTTTCTGATATAATATCCCATTAATACTGTGTAAAAAATTATTTAAAAAATTATCAAATTAAAAAAATTATTTAAAAAAATATGTTTTGTGTGATATCCAATTAAATAATTTCTGAATGTAATAATTAGTTGCATGTTAAAATATTATCTGGAAAATGTTACTTTATTCACTTAGTGTTTTTTTTTTTTTCATTTTAGATTTATTTATTTTATTATTTTTGTACTTTATGCAGATGTTTTCTTACTGTTAAAAATGTTGTCCATTGAATAACCATAACAATTGTGATTATGATTTCTGACCAGTATTTAGGGAGCAAAATTAAATAGTAATATTACTATTGCAAAATGTATTTCATTAATAAGTGCATATTAACATTGACGGCCCTAAAAGTACATTTTATAAAGTCTTTTTGCCAATTTTTCTTCATATTTTACATACCTTCTAGCACCCCCTAGTGACCCTTGGTGAGCATAATCTGGATATCACAGAACAATTGGTTTGATGATGAATGTTTGAGACACTATTAAAATCTTTGAATCTTTGACTTTTGGGATCTAATTGTGAGATCTTGGAAAACCTGAAAACAGCTGAGATATTGCTCTGAGACATCTTCTGAAACTAATGGAGAATCAAGTGAGATGGTAATAATAATTATTATAATAGTTATTAGTAGTAATAGTAGTGGTGAGTTTTTCCCCCCTCAGGAGAAACGTGAGGAGCAGAAGGCTTCAGCAAAAGTCTCTTTTAAATGTCATTACTGTCTGGGAGCAACATTAAAGATATTAAAAATATCCCATTTGTGATTTTTTTCCCTTCCTATGGGAAAATGTGTTCCCAGTTTCCATTGCTCTCTGTATTGTTTTCCACTGAATGCCTCTTCTTCTGGTCACATCCATCATTCCTGTCACTTATTCCCTGTGTTTTTCCCTACTGGCCCTGCTCTGTACTTGCACCTTGGTGTGGTTGCAGACCAGAACATTGTGCTATGGGGGACTTGGAGGCCGTTGTAAATGACTGGCCAAAGTAAGAATGCCCTGAGCCTATCAGCCAACAGAGGGACCAAACGCACCGAGTGGCCCGCAGAACTATGGCATGGGAGGTGGTCCTCTTTCAGTGACAGGAAATTGCCATTGACCTGTGCATTCAGATGAGAAATGGAGGGAGAGATGAGAGAGATAGCAAGATAGCCAGAGAGAGATTGTCAGTATTGTCTGACATTTCTAGCCAACAACAAGTGCTCTGTAATGAGGGAATTCAAATCTACAAGGACAAGGCCATAGCTATTCACTACATCACGACTTTGATAAAACAAATTACTGAAGCCTCAGCTTGTAAACTCTGATCTTTTTTTTTTAAAGATCTATATCAGTGAATTTCTGCTGCTGGATTGCTGAAGCTCCATCAGAGATTTGACATTTCGCCAGATATGAGTATTCATAGATAAGCAGCTATTTTGTTGACTTGCTTCTCTCATGTCACAAGCTTTTGATGCATTTGCTGACAGAAAGGGAAGATCAAGTGGCTCAGCTTTACAACTGGACACTGAAACAGACTCATGGATACTGGGTTCTTACAGAATAGTTTTTTTGTTTTTTGTTTTTTTCCAGGCCTAAAATTGTGTAACACAACAGATCATGTGATTATGCTTAATTATTTAAAAGCATTACATTTTAAGGCACACCAAGTGGTTGGTCTTCGGCCAACATCGGTCAGCTGCCGTTTTAACCACCGCAAGTTTTCTAGCATCAGCTTGGTATGTCAAGGCCATTAAATGCATGAAATGGCCTTCTTTTATCTGCTATAGGTCATAAATGGATGAAATAAAACCCATTCAACAGCTGGATATTTGCCTGTTACACTGCTCTGCACTGATCTGCCAGCTTATGCAATGTTCTGTGCATAGTTTTGATTGAAAAAATCAAAAATCAGATACTTTCCAATGTCCATTCATTCATTTATGGTTTGTTGGTGGGTTAGTTGTCTTGTCACATTTTCATAATGAGCTGCTTATGACAGGCTGTTTTTTTTTGTTGTTTTTTTTTGCTTTGTTTTGTTTTTTGTTTTTTTGTACATGAAAAATATACACTATATTGCCAAAAGTATTGGGTCACCCCCTTCTAATGAACAGCTTTGACTACTTTAGTCATTTCCACCTTTGTTGCCACAGTTTTGGAAGTGCCTTTTTCTGTTCTAAAGAAGTGGGTGTCCCAATACTTTTGTCCATATAGTGTATGTACAAGTCATTGGTGTTTGGTGATGAGTTTTTGGCTCAAGGTCTGCATTTAAAGTCACACCAGAGGTGTTCAGCTTGGATTAGGACTTTGTTTTCTGCAGACCAGTCAAGTTCTTCCACACTCACTGAATCAATCATTTCTTTTTTAACCTTACCTTATACACAGAGGGATTGTCATGTTAGAACAGAAAAGGGTCCTGTCCAAACTGTTACTATAAAATTAGAAGCACACAATTCCCTAGAATATCATTATATGCTTAAACATTATGATTTGTACTCATGGAAATGACTAAAGTAGTCAAAGCTGTTCATTAGAAGGGGGTGACCCAATACTTTTAGCAATATAGTGTGTGTGTGTATATATATATATATATATACACATGTAAGGTGATGTAAAATTGTTCTTTTATTGGGTACAACCAAATTCTTGGATAAAATATTAGAAGAATCTAATGATTTCAAAATGTCCATGTGTTTTTGCAGACCTTCTGGTTATTTTGTAATATATAAACAAAAACCATACATATATCTTGTATGTAAAAGCACTTTTATTGCAAATGTGTATTGCAATTTAGATTTGGACATTTTTGGGGGTCTAAGCTCTAACTAACTTACTCTCGTGTCATTCCAAACCTGTATGTGGAGCAAAAGGCTTTGAAGAATGCTCCCATTGACTTTCATTATATAGACAAAAAAATAAATAAATAAATAAATACAATGGAAATCAATAGGTACCAAGTGACCAACAATTCTTCAGAATATCTTCTTTTGTGAAGAATGTGACGGTGAATAAATGATGGCAGAATTTTCATTCTTGGGTGGACTGTCTCTTTAAGCTAACATTTTAGTGAGACACATAAATCATCAGCTAACTCTGAGAATGTTGTCCGCAGTTCTGTCTGTCCTCCCCAAGTGCTCTCTGTATTGCTGTTTCTGAGCTAATCGATTCTCTGTGACCTTCACTGTATGTCAAGCCGCCAGCCACTCTGGGGGAATGTCACATCTGAGAGACGGCATCAGTGCTTGGCCCTGGGGAATCCTATCCCTTAACACCCCGCACCTGCCTCGGCCCACGGAAACAAACTAAGATAGAGGGGATGTCAGGGTCTGAGTAGATCTCCAATCTCTTAGACACTTGGCCCTATCTCACCTCCTGACAGAGGAAACTGACAGTCTGCAGGAAAGCAGCCTCTGTGAATCCCAAGGAAAAGGCTCAGTAATGAAGCTGATGGGCTACTAAGCTGTTATCAATATCATCAGTGTTCTGAGGGATGACTAATGGAGATCTTGTTCGCTGCACAACCCATTTTTGCTTTGAACACAAAGCGCAAGCGCTTTGCATTGATTTCGACAGCAGTTTGTCAAAAGGTCTGGCTATGCACTCAGATGCAATTATTGGAAAATGAATGGAGTTTTTATTAAAAACATTCATAGTTTTATTTGTTAAGGTCCTGAGATCCTCCTCGGGGCCGTTCTGTCACCTGGCGGGCCTGAACGCATGCCAAATTAGCCTCAGAGGACCTGGTGAATATTCTGAAAATTAATGAGTGTGAATATGATATCTTCCACAGCTGATACTCAAACAATGTTATAAGTGACTGTAAAATAATCGTGCAAAATTAATGTTAATTTTGTTCATTAATTATTTATTTGTATATATAAAAAATGCAATTGATCATGCTCCTCAACCCATACATAAATTCCATAAGCAATTCAAGCTTTAATGTTGATGTTTTTCCTACTCTGTAGTCAGTATCTGCATCTGGGGTTTTTTCTTACCAAATATTGATATATGTAATTAATTTGTGTAATTGATAATGACAACTTGTAATTAATTCTATAAATACAAGGGTAGTTTGAATGTCTGTGCAAAGAAACAAAGCAAGTATATTTTATTTGTATAGCATTTTTAGAGTACACATTGTTTCTAAGCAGCTTTACAGGAAATCATGATGATAATATACAGTAGTTTACACTTTGCAAGAGTATTAAAAATCACAGTTGAAATTTGCAAGATATATTGCTTTTCGTGAATGTACTGTATGTATGCAGGTAAAGTTGGATATATAGTAATATTATAGTTTACATTTTGCAACGATAAACAATCAAGCAGTTGACTTTTGCTATATGGCATGTATTGCTTTACATGAGTGTACTTTTCTGTATTTGGTAAAGTTGGATATTCTTGTGGTTGTAGGCTGGAGTTATGAATTTGTTATGTGGTGATACTGAAAATTATGTTTTTGGTTTGAAATTTCAATCATATTGCCCACCACTATGCAGTTTAGTTGAAAATCATTGAATAATACACATTCTTTCCATGTAGAAAATTATTTAGTTGTAATTGATTATGTCCTTTACTGGGTGGACAATCTTGTATGTTCGTTGTACAAGGCGACTTTCGTCCACTTAACCAGACAGTGCCTTCCTCTAACTCCTCTAACTCTAACTTTATGGTCTATATCCATGGTTACCATTCAAAAGGTCTTTATTCTCAGTGTGTTACCGTCAGTCAAAGTCTCTCAGCCATATTATTAGTTCTGTTTACAGATTTTCAGCAGGTAAGCTTGCACGTGTTGTGAGGACTGTAATAAGTGCAAGGTTGCCTTATTATGTTGGCTTTAGCAAAGTGAACTTGGCATCATTAATCACAATGAAGTCTTTTTCCCAAATAGACTCCTGTATTAATTCTAAGAAGCCAGAGAGAGTGATTACTTCATTGATCTCATTCATCATCCTTCAGTAATGGATCAGGGGCAAAACAAATTCATGCACACTGTACAAGTAATAACAAACTATACTCAGCAGAGTAATAAGGAGAGATTTGGTTGCTTGTTTCAGAGAGGTATTGATGATGTCTCTTGCATTATCTGGTAGTTATGTGGTGATCTTTGATGTTGCTTCAAAGTGTTTCGTTTTTTTTGGTGGCCATCTGAGGAGGTATCTTAGATTATAAAGTACAGTGGAAGGAGAAGTGTTGAAAGCTATTGATTTTAATGGTGATGAAATACTCTACCAAAAGACTTCAGAGCTGTTGTACTTCTTGGCAGTGCTTAAAATGGTGTAATCCATACAGAAAGCTGGTAGATTGTGTGCTAAGCTATTGAAAAACATACAGTAAATACAATATAAATGTAATAAAGGATTGGTAAGTTATGATCTAGTTAAATAATGACAGAATTTTTATTTTTGGGTGAACTATCGCTTTACTTACCCTCATGTCATTCCAAACCTGTATGACTTTCATTAGGCCTATTTCTTTTGTGTAACATTAAAAAAGTTATTCCAGCTGTTGTTTCAACTGTTTTTGTCAAAATGGAAGTCAATGGGGTCCAAAACAACATACAACTTTCAATTGTATGGACAATATAGGTCATAGAGGTTAATTTGCAAAATCTGCAAATATGTGGCATTATCCCCATATTATGACATTTAGTCACCTTTTTGGTCTCTCTGACTCACTCACCTAATTTTCCTTCTCTTTTCTTCTTTATCCTTCAGCATCACCAACTCTACCGCCTTTGAAATCGGAGCATTTCAAGCCGTGTCAGGAGAAAGACCTGGCCTATTGCCTGAATGACGGGGAGTGCTTTGTCATCGAGACCCTGAGCGGCCCACACAAACACTGCAGGTATGACTGCACTTCCTGTTTCTGTGATGGAGGGAAAGGGTCAGCCTAGTGTTCGTTCAAGAAATAAATGGAATCACTACGAATGGGAGGCTCTGCGGTTTCAGACCGATGACAATTCCATGTCCCATTTTCTGTTAGAATGATCCTTCTGGAACAGTCTGCCAGTAAATCTCTCTCTCTCTCTCTCTCTCTCATTTTGTCTTCATCTTTTCCTCTCTCCCCTCTCTCTCCTCTTCCGCCTCTTTTTTCCTACTCTCGTGTCTCATTGCCCTCCTCTCTGGGACTCTCGCTGTTGCATGAAGCTCTTAGTCATGCTAACGATGACAGCTTTGTCATAGCCTGAGAGCTGTCTAAGGTCCCTTCTCTGCTAATTAAAAGTGGCACTTTGCAGAAGTTCATTAGAGGCTTGTTTCAGCTCTGTGGGCTTTTTTAAAGGTTGAAAATAGGATTCACAAAATGGAGGCAGAGAATTTCTGACACTGATGCGTTCACCTTTTGTACGAAGCGAGAGCACCATTTCAAATAACATTTCCTGGATGTGAGGGTTCACTGCTGTAGGTTTTGCATGAGCAGTCTTTTCCTCATTCGCTTAATGGAACACAGAGACATTGCATGTTCGAAACTGAAGAGCCAAGAAGGAGCAGAAGCCAAGTGTCCTCATTTTAATCAGTGGTAATTGGTGGTGTTGTTTTAGGTGGCCCATTTATTTGACTGAAGCTTAGCTAGTTCAAATGCTCTGGCTCTGATTAATTCCCTGAACACTCTTCCCTCCCAACTGAAAGCCAAGGACATCCATGCATCTGTCTGTTCCTCAAAGCAAGGTGGTGATGGTCTCAAAGGATCAATTCACT
>CM077243.1:18341578-18391578 GCA_039654775.1 Spinibarbus caldwelli | reverse complement strand
AATATTTGGCAGCACAACTGTAGCCAACATTGATAATTCTAATAATAAATCAGCATATTAGAATGATTTCTGAAGGATCATGTGACACTTTAGACTGGAGTAATGGCTGATGGAAATTCAGCTTTGCATCACAGAAATAAATTATACTTTAAAGTATATTAAAATAGAAACCATTATTTTATATTGTAATAACATTTTGCAAGATTACAGTTTTTTTCTGTATTTTTGATCAAATAAATGCAGCCTTGATGAGCATAAGAGACTTCTTTAAAAAACATTACATATATATATATATATATATATATATATATATACACACACACACACACACACTTATATAGATATGTGTGTGTGTGTGTGTGTGTGTGTGTGTGTGTGTGTATGTGTCTTATAGAAAGAGAGGGAGAACAATAATAACAATTAGTATTAATATTAGTATTATTATTAATTGTTGTTGATTTATTTTATTTTACTTGTTTATTGTTTTTTCTTTTTTTCTAGAATATAATGTTGGTTGCCTTGTAAATTACACTGTCCACTTCTCTCTGTGTATCAAATTCAGCTTGTGGTCCCTCCCAGAGCATCAATGAGAGCAGAAAGCCATTCTGGCTGCGGCTGAATTGTTTCTATTGCATTGGTTTCTTTTCCTGCGGGAATAGTCGCTTTATGATTCACTGTCTTGTCTTTCTACAACCTCTTGGAAAAATGTGAAAAAAAGCCTCCTCAACTGGGCTATCATTAAGATCTCTGAGACATAAAAACACAACCTGCCCAGATCTGTGTCTGGTATAAATTCAGCACAGCTTAGAATGTTAATCAGAATTTAGATTTGTTTTTTTGTTTGTGTGTTTTTTTTTTTTTTTTTTTTTGATGTATATATAATTATTTTGAGCATAAATGTCATTCACATACAGTAATAAAATGAATTTCGAGTTTTCAGATCAGATTTCTATAGCTTGAATCCTCTGTATTGTCAATTTTTTGGCCATTTTTGTCAGGCATTTTTCTTTAGTTGCTAATGTTTAAAAAAAAAGAAGCCTTAATTGTAAGAAGTTTGTGAATACCAAATAGGAGTTGTTCACATGTAAATTTTTTGGTGGGGTTACTGGAGTCCTGTATTCATTTGTCTGTCTGTCTATCATCCGACTAGAAAGTTTCAGAAATGGAACAGGTTGGTTTTGCATCTTTGTTTCAATAAATGATCTTTTTTCACTGTAGACGAAGCTTTGACTTCTGAAAGTTACAGCATATTTTCATAGCGAAACTGAAAAAGAAGTATGAATAAAAGAACAACAGGAGGTGTGAAATGAAAGGAAATATGTGAATCAGCCAAGCTGGCACTGCCAAAGCCTAAGTAAGTCACTGCTCGCTTATCCTATCCTGGAGGTCGGCGTTGGATTTCTCCTCGGCTGCTGGGTAGTGTGTAAGAGCTTGACTCTTGTTAGAGTTGAGACGGTAAGCCTCTACGGCCACAGCAACACTGCAGCGATCCCACCTGTCAGTGTGCCGCCACATGGGGCTGAAACACGAGTTGAGACCTCACGAAGCCCCCTGCCAATAACACTGCAGCTGAAGGGCCATGTGTACACTGCTAAAGGCCTCTGGTCTGAGAGGACTGTTGGGAGGGAGCGAGATCGTGAGATTAATTTCAATAGGCTGTGGTGTTGTAAGGTTTTAAATTGGATGTGAATTTTGTGGTTACAGCTTATAGCCTGAAGCTATGATGCAAATATAGGGAGCATTTGCAATGGGTTTTGTCAGGGGAGGAATTATGAATGCATGCAAAGCAGATTTATTGTCAAATATGCATACAAACACTGTCTCATGAATAAGCAGAGAGAGAGAGAAACAGAAATGGATGTATTATTGAGTATGCTTGTGATGCTGATTTTATTGTTAAAACATCACAACTCATCAAATGAAACAAAATGCCTGCTGCTGAAAGTGTAGAATCAATGAGAGGAAAATTCACAAAGATGGAAGCCATTTTCGTGTCTCTATCTTCCAGTTTGCAATTCATTGATCCGGAACAGTGAGAGCTGGCGCTCCCCAGACATTATAAAAGGCTTTTCTCTAGTCTTTGGTCCAGTTCACTGACAAGTGGCCTATTTTGTTAGACTAGGGAACATTACATCTGATACAGTGGTTCTTAACTGGTAGATCAGCACCCAAAAATGGGTCTGATAGGGGTGGATGGCAGGGAAAAACAATGCTTAATGCAACTAACTATACAGACATACACAGTTAGTATAGGAAAACAGATTTTAAATACATTTTAAATGAGAGGACAGTATATGTACTCTATTGTTCAGATGTTTTTTTTTTTTTTTTTCAAGGACAGTATATTAATTTATAATGTTACAAAAGATTGCCATCATCATTGAAAGCCATGAACAAAACTATAAAAAGTAATAGAAAATACAAAACCCAGAATACATTAAATAAGTATTGTTAAAAGTTACTAAATAAGTAAAAAGTTACTTGATCAGAGCTGGGTAGATGTCTTACAAATTGTAGTCCATTACTGATTCCAAATTATATGAGAAAAAATTATAGTTAGTAACACAATCCATTACATTACACATTTTAGGTAATATAATCAGACTACTTTTTGATTACTGTTAGATTACTTTTAACTCGATTATCACATTGATTTAAAAAGGATAATCTTGTGCCATATTGATGTAAAAATACAAAGAGTAAGAAAGTATATTACGTGCCTTAAACATGATGTCAAGGTTTCCCAAACTGGGGTTTCTAAAGGAACTGTAGGAAGATTGTGAGTTTAATAAAAAGCTAATAATCGATATAATCATAAAAATATAAAATTAAAAAAATTTTAAAACTAAAATTTTTTTTTTTTTTTAATTAAAAATAAAATATTTAATTTGTTTACCTGCATGTCATGTGAACATTAACCAATGTCAGAGAACCATGAACATGCAAATGTGATAATTATTAAAATGTTTATTAAATTATCAGTTATTAAAATACAAGTAAATATATTAGGTAAAAGAGGTTCATATGACAAAAAAAAAAAGTTTGGAAATGCCTGAATTATATGTCAATAAGAAATAACATTAATTGGTGCATTTTAATGTGTTTGAAAGACAAAAGCCTTCCTAAGACATAGTAATACATGGTTTAAATAACCTACTGAGTGATAAGTCAAATAAAAATGAATGTGCTCATCTGTAGTTGATGCAGTGTTGAAACACTTCTTAAACCTGTAATGATTTTTGTAAATCCAGTGGTCAAATGCTGTGTGGCCACCTGACTAGTGACTGGTCTACAAAACTGTAAGACTTTCTGAGTGTATATAAGTGGTAGCCTATTTTAGAAAGGAAAATGTAAAAGAGGAATTAGGGAGAATCAATAAATGATGAATAATTTATTGCTATTGTGTGAATAATATGTATTAATGTAATCAATAAAAAAGTAACTAGTCTGATTATAAGTGTTTTAAAATGTAGTTTATTCTAATTACAAGTGCTTAATTTTTGAAATCTGATTACATAATCCAGATTGCATGTAATCAGTTGTAATGACCACAGTGCTTTAACATGTGACATGTAAAGTTTGATTTTAAGGATGATTAAGTTTACCTTAATAGAGATGAAAACTTTAAGCACTAAACACTAAAAAGGTTTTATGAACATACTTTCCAAGAACCCAACTAGCAGCAGTGGGGATCCTGTTAGTCAATGCTTGAGGCATAGAGCCCCAAAGGACACCGATTCTAGTAGCTTTGCATGCCTCTGATACAAACATTATAAAGAATAGACTTTCCTTCCGGCCGCTGTGTTGCTAATGTACTACAACCACCGCTGTTGCCTTGAGAGTTGAAGGTAGACTGCGGTTACTCACTGAACTGGCCATTTAGAAAAAAGGTTTGTTAACCTCACAGCCCTGTAACCTCAGCAGATGTTTTGCAGTGCTTCCCTCTCATTTGCCTTCTTTTCACTAAATATGCTACACTCTTTGATACACATAAGGTTTGCCTTTGAAGATTTTGCCACTGTGGATGAGCCAAGATGTTTCTGTGCATAGAAAAGCCCTCGTCTTATCAGGCCCAACATGACCTTCCCATGCTGAACGAAGCACAACAGTAGGTTTCCATGTGATGTTCATCCACCCATGTTATGGAATAAGATAGCGATGATGTGATATCTGCCAAGGTACAACTTATAACTGTGTAGAGAAAAGAGTTTCTTTCACTGCGCTTCAGAGCACCGCATCCATGAGAAGCTATCCTGAGACTCAATGCTCTGGCAGGTCAGATTAGAGGGATAGAGAGGAAAAGAGAGTGTTAGAGAGCTCTGCTGTGAAGTGCAAAGGAAAGTAAAATGAATCTGAATTAGTTTCTAGCACATTTTAATGCCAATGTTATTTTCCAGAACTGGATAAAGGTTTGGCGTATCTGAACAAGCGGTGATCTCCTATTATAAAACAGATAGTTCTTCAGTTCCAGCAGTATTTTATCACTCGAGTTATAGTTACAGCTATGACCTGTTAAGTATATTGGCTTTTTTTGTTGCATAGCAACATCCTGTTATGTTAGGAACTAGCAGAAAAATGACACTTAATTAGATTAATTTTTTTTTTTAAATGAAAAAACGTCTTTAATATTTTGATGTATTTATTATTTTTTATTCACGTTTTTAATCAAGATTCAATTTAATTAAAAAAAATATGAGTATATTAGGAAAGTTTTTTATAGCACTTTTAATTATTTTTTGCTTTCGCTACATCATTTTTAATAGGTGTGAAAAAATATTAAGGTACAAATATTTCATTTAGTGCATAATAATTTCATACATAACTATAAAATGATTAATAAATTACTGTTTAAAAGATTTTGGAGAATAGTATGTCAGAAGTGCTACCCGTGTACACTGAAATTGCGACCTTTATGATTTCTGCATCTGACGTGATGGTTTGAAGCTGTTTCTGTATCAGAAAAAGCTGGGAAATTCAAGCAGCACTGGAAATCAAAAAAGTAAATATTCTTTGGGCAGACAGAGAAACATAGTAAGAGCCCTTCAGAAGAGAAGACAACAGAAGACATGAAACATAGTAGGAGGGATATAGGAAAAGAAAATTGTGAAGAGATTTTGAGAACTTTGTTGAAGATCTGCAAGTGATATGGTGGAGAAAAAGAGGGAGATGTGGGAGGGTTAGAAAAATGATTATGCCGAATGATAGGAGCGGATAAGAGATGTTTTGCAAGGATAGAAAGGAAGGAAACAAGTGGTGAAAAGAGGTTTGGATGGCAGAGGAGCACTTCTGTTTTTAGAGGGCTCATTTTTTGCTCTTGCAGGTGAGCATCTTCTTAACAAGGTTGAAACTGTTGGAAATTGAAGGCACTTGTAATTTCAATCACTCGTGCAGGAGGCCGCATGCACGCACTCTTGAATCAGAATGTAAATTCTGTTTCATAATTTATTTCAAGCACTTGTCGCATGTCAAACCGCAGCCTTACTCAACCAAAACAACAACAACAACAACAAAAAATCATTAATTTTCAGCGTCAAATGGAAATGCATGAGGATTTGTGAGGGGGAGACTCTGAAGCCTAAATGAAATGATTTTTTTTTTTTTTTTTTCATTTTCTCTGCTACAGATGCATTACCTCCACCAGCAGATAAAGTATCTAGTGGAACAATACAAACAGCAAGAGTACAGCCTTGTCCTATAAAGCCTTGTTCTCAAGGTCTACATTTTCCTTAAAGACAGCCAGTTAACAGCAAACACTTATCATGATAAATGTTAGAGACTTTTGTAGCTCTGATGTGAAGTGCAATCTACTTTATGCTGGTGGATAAATCATTCAGTTTTCTTATGTGTGTATGTTTCACTCAGCCAATGACAGTGGAAAGAGAAAGCAGGGTATAAGAGAAAAACATTATGTACTCAACCTTTGTGCACTTTGTCTCCCAAAGTGACAGCTCATTTCACAAGCGTGTTAGTAATCCAAGCACACCCTTAGGGCTCTGCCATATATATACTGCATCCTAATGAGTAGCAAACAAAATTGCATGGGGGCTCAAAATTAAAGAAACGAATCGAAAGGCTAGGGATTCTTTTATCATTTAATATCTTTTTAAGAAACAGCATAAATGCAGTCTGATAACTGGCCTAAGTTAAATAACAGTACTAAACAAAGACAAAATGTTGTTACATATTTCATTATTTTTTTTTTTTTATGAAATACTACTGGCAAGGTAACTACATCTTGTCATATGGACAACCCATTTGATTCACTTAAAAGAACCAATTCATTAGAATCATTTATTAAGAAGTCAGCATTAAGGAGTCAGTCATTAAAGCGATTATGCTGGTTATGTGTATCACAAAAAATATAAGACTCATTAGAATCATTCATTCAGGAATTGAATTAGACTAGTTGTGCTGAATGTTTTTGATTTATTAAAAAGAACTACTTCACAGGAGTTATTCATTTAGGAGTTGGGATGCACTGGTTGCACTGTATGTTTTTGATTCACTAAAAAGGGCCGACCATTTAGAATCATTCATTCAGGAGTCTCATTATTGTGGTTGTGCAGTGTGCTTAGGATTCATAAAAAAAATAAATAAAAAAAATCAGATCACACTGGTTGTGCTATATGTTTTTGACTTACTAACTAATTAAATAAATAAATAAATTTATCATCATTCATCCAGAAATCATATTACTGGATTTTTGATTTCCTAAAAAGCACTGTAAAAGTAACTGAATTCACTGCATCTATTTAATTCACTAAAAAGAACCGACTTTTTAGAATTATTTCTTTGGGAGTCAGTCCAAACTTGCTGTGCATGTCTGTTTTGCACTATAGATTCATTGGGTATTGCAGTACTACTGGAGAAGTATTGTAATGGTTAACAGAACTGAATATTCTCATTTCTCTACCTTAAGTGTGCTATTACTAGTGTGTTTTGATACATTTCTAACCATTCGGTGAACTCTTACTCTCTCACAGAGAGCCAAAGAGCTGTGGTGGGATCTTTTGATCGTGACCAGCCCTAAAGCCCACTTTAGTGAATAATTCTCCCTGATTAAGTCATGATTACGATCACGGGGTTAATCTAGCCCCGCTTTCGCCCAAGGCAAAAGTTCAGTCAGAATGCAATTTCCTTACCTCTTGAAGTTTCAATTGATTTGTGTTGACTCCATTGTTATTTCTAATTAATATGGTTTAACAAGATAATTGTGCAATTGTATTAGCTTGCTTTGCCTGATAAATAGCAGGGAATTTCCAATTAACATGCATGCACCCGGTACAATTCAAAGTGCAGTTCCTTTTTCCGGCTATAAAGAGCAGGTCAAATACGCAGATCTGTGCCTTTCATATTGTGTGTGTGTAGGAAGCCGATAATAACAGAGTAGCCCTTATTCACTAAAAGTTTGTTTAAAAATAGAATGCACAGAACATGTCTGATGAATAGGGTCTGCTGAGGAGTGCGTCTTTCAGATGCGCAAAATAGTGTATCTTGCAGTTCTTGCAGGTTTCCCTTAATGAATATGTAATTTGGGGTGTACCTCTATGAATAAGGAAAATAGAAAAGAAGGTGTCAGTGCAAATATATTAAATAGCAAAATGATTTATAATGCCTGGAAGTCTTTTCCAAAACAACTATGTGCATAATAATTTAACAGGTATTATTCTAATATGTATTGATCAACAAAAAAGAGCCTTTGTATTTAAAAATATGTAAACGTATCCTGTTACGATCACCAGCTGGAGTGCCCATGAACTCCATTAGAGGGCACTCCACCCCGGACTCTTGCTATTGTTTCCTGGACTTCATTTCCCATGTGTCCCTTGCCCATCATGTGTTCATGTCATGTGCTACCCCTGTCTGTGTGTTATGTTCTGATTGGTTCCTAGTTTGGATGTGTCATGTTCTGATTGGTTCCCTGGTTGTATGTGTCTTGTTCTCATTGGTTGGTTTTGTCATGTGTTCTCCTGGTCTAGTATAAAAGATGCTCACACTCACTCTAGAGGGCTGATTATTGTAGATAGCCATTCCGTGTTCCTAGTTCCCGTGTTTTCCTTTCCGTGTTTCCCAGTTTCCCTGTGTTTTGACCTTGGATTGTTTCCTAGTTTCTTGATTGATTGCCGCCTGCCCTGACCCTCGCCTGTTTATTGGAATACACTTTTGCCTCTGCCTGGATTGTACGGTTTGCTGGTGTTTGACCCTGCCTGTTTTGACCACGTGTGTAAATAAAGCTTTTGCATTTGGATCCTCAAACTCCGTTGTCACGCTCCCCACGTTACATATCCAATACTGTCAAACTGCTGACATGCATTGCACACACACACACACACACACAATTATATATAGAGCACCAAAATTGATAGATTGTTGTAAAACAAAAATATTGATAATTTGTGATCTCCTTTTTAAATATTCTCAAACTGTCTGGTTACCTCTTATTCTTGTGTGAATTTCTTTTTCACAGATTTGACAGACTTGGTTGTACATCTGTGGTTAATAGAGTTTGTGGTTTGAAATTCAGATTTTGTTTTGGTATAAATCCATGGTTCAGTGGTTTAAAAATGTGAAGAATACTACAATTTCTTCAGGCAATCTTCTTGAAACCAGGTTGACTTGAGCTTTCTGATCAATTATTTCACATAGTATAGAAATTGTGTTATGAAACACTCCGAACCCCTGATGTTTAGACTAAGCTACAAGTAAACATTTCAATCTGGGTGTTTCCACGCTGTTTACACAATTATTCTTAGTAAATAACCCATAATACACTTAGATGAGTGCATGCGATTTGTTGCACAAACAACATCTAGAAGTCTAAGTGTAAGGTTTGATCAGAAAGAATCACTAACCTACACATTTACATATCCGCACTCACATCCACACATATTTACTGTAATAACACCACTCACATTTGCTGAAACTTGACAGCTGGCACGTAGGGTTTGCTTACTTTCCGGTCTTATGCTGTCTGCTTTTACTGACAGGCCGAGAGAGAAATTGAGAAGAGATGGGAAGGCGCATTACACACAAATGACATGAGAAACCTCTCTGTTAATGTGCAAACAAAGTAACATAAACCGAAAGCTGCTGGTGTATATGAGGGCGAGAGAAATGCAGTTTCTAAGCAAGGCATCTCTTTCAAGTCAAGAAGTTTGATATGCTAATTGCATGCAAATGAATGCAAATGAACCCTTCTTTTCCCCCAAATTCTTATTTTGTTTGTGTGGAACCATGCAAAAGCACAGTGATTTTCTTCTATAAATAACCAAACCAGAGCAAATGAAAAGATAATTAAAAAAGTCTGGGCAGGCTTCCATTGGACACCCAAAAAATAACCTTCAAACCTTGAAAAATGTTATTTGCTATTAAGAAATAGAGGGGAGACAGTCTCCAGCAAAACAGAAATGCAAAAGTAAAGGTAAAATCATAAAAAAAAAAGAATTAGAAGTAGAGTAGTAATGGCAGATGTATAAGGGCTGCAGTGTTTTGCATTGCTAACCCCAGGCCAAATACAGTGAAGAATGTATTCATTTGAGCTATTACTATTAAAGTAGTATGTCACTGAAAGGTTAGCCATGTCTGTCTCTTTTTGCAACTATCTATCAATCTATTTATAGTTCAGCACACAAGAATGTTATTGATTTTTTTTTTTTTTCTTTTTGGAGTCTAGAGGGCATTCGGCATCTACCTATCCTGTCCTTTTATCTGGGAAGTTGTATTCATCTTTTTTCTTTTTTTTTTTCCTGCACCATATAGATCTGTCAGTGTGTCTCACTTTGATGATGTAATTGTTATTCTGTGTCTTACTGACAACCGTCTGCTGTTTTGTTTTGTGCTATTCTCCAGCTGTAATGTATTTCTTTTCTGTTGTAAATTCAAATTGGTGGTGTTTACTGTCATTTTCCTTTGTAAAAAAATTAACTATAGCATTATAGAATTATAGAATTAGGTCAACCATGTACTATTTAGGTATTAATGCGTACCTTTAAGGCACTAATATGCATCTTTTTTGGCATAAATTAGGTACAAATGTGCCATTTTTTTCTGAGAGTACAAATAAACATAAGGGGATCATCATGTTGAAGTCTATGTTATCAAAAAGTTTAAAAACTCCTACATCTCACAAGGCTCTTTACCATTATACCGCAGCTCTTCTTTTTTCAACTTTTTACATTGCTGTTTTTAAAGGGCAGTCGTGGCCTAATGGATAGAGAGTCAGACTTGTAACACTCTCTCACCCTCAATACCACGACTGAGGTGAGACCCTTGAGCAAGGCACTGAACCCCCAACTGTTCCCCGGGCGCCGCAGCATTGGCTGCCCACTGCTCCAGGTGCATGTTCACTACTGTGTGTGTGTGTGCGCACACTTGGATGGGTTAAATGCAGAGCACAAAT
This sequence comes from Spinibarbus caldwelli, assembly GCA_039654775.1. NCBI lineage: Eukaryota > Metazoa > Chordata > Actinopteri > Cypriniformes > Cyprinidae > Spinibarbus > Spinibarbus caldwelli. Next base: position 18,381,179 of record CM077243.1, on the reverse strand, counting down.
TCTGAGTATGGGTCACCATACTTGGCCACACATCACTTCCCTTTCCCCCTTATATTTTTCTTTCCATCTCTCTCTTTACTCGAAAGCTCTTCAGCTCTCAATATGCTGATATGAACTGTAAAGTTTCTTCCCCTTAGTAGTAAAATAAACATTGGCTGTTCTTAATAACCTGGAGACATCGCAACACAGATTAGATTGATGTATTGCTCTTATCTATACGATCAAAATTGACGGAGTAATTTTAATTCCTTTAGGGGTTATCAGGAAGATTTGCCACAAAACGAGCCGGCGTGTTTGTCGACCCCAGGTGGTTAAGTATTCTGGGTTTATAGATATTTTGCTTTAGTAACCCTTCAACCTGTCAACTGTTTATAGTTTAAAAGTTCTGAAAATCCCCTATGCAGGTTTTTGCCTCTCAACACCCTCTTGCATCATGTCAACATCTCTTAGCGATTCAGTGAGCTGTTGCCAAGGTACCTTGCACCAGAGATGTTTGTTTATTTGCTCGTTTTACTCTGAACCCATTATTTAGCTTGTTGATAATAAATGTACAGACAGCAACACACACACTCTCATATAGACACACTCAGACACACTTTTTCTCCAAGGGGAGTTTATAGTGACACTTTTCAAGGTCTTCAGGTTTTAACAGAATTTTTCTAAAAGTTTTGACAACTTTACGCATTATCTTATGAGCATCGGTATTTGCCATTTAAATTCAGAAACTGAATTGGAATTTAAAAAGTGTTCTCAATGCAATTCCTCAATTTAAATTGAATTTGAAGTGAGATAGTAAACAGGATGTGGAATTGCAATTCTAATTTGAATGTAAGGAAGTAGAAATTGAAGTTCAAAGAAATTCATAATGAATTAACTGTCATTTTTAGTTGTAAATTTGTTTTTCGAACTTAGACTTTTTTAATTTAACCCTTTAAGCCCCGAAGGCATTTTCAGAGTTTTTTGTTTTGTTTTGTTTTGTTTTTTTTCTGAGTGACATGCAAAAAAGTAAAGACTCGTAACTCCAAATCTCTAGCAAGGAGAGTCAAAAGGTTGGTATTGTTTGAAGGAAAACTTTTTACATTTAAAAAAAATAAATAAATAAATAAATTTGGACATTCTCATGCTGAGAAACTGTTGATAAAAGAAAAAAAAATAAAGGTAAATTTTACATATCTTTCTTATTTGACATGCAATAACTCAGGAAGGATATAAGGTAGGAGGACTTTTTTGGTGATGTTCCTCTATATGTGAGCTGTATCTGGATCTGAATTTTGTGGTGATCGTATAAAGAAATCAAAAGTTACAGCATTTGGAACCAAGGTAGCCTTTTTTGTTTAGCCTTTTTTGCCCCCCTAATGGGCATTTTTAAAATCGTTCTTTCACTCATGATCAATGCATGGTATTATGTTGATCTTGGACTCATTTCAATCAGGAGCATCCATTGTAAGTAATGATGTGCCATTTTCTACAATCCATGCATGTTTTATGAAGTTATAAGCGAAAATGCCACGTGATAGCTGCATTTTAATTTTAGTTAGCATCTGTGCGCCTGTGGGGTTTTATGTGTCGTAATTGCGTGAGCAATATCTCGTGATCGACTTATTAGATTTTGTTGATGTTGGACTCATTTTAATCGTGATAATCTGCTGTAAATAATGATCCAATTTTCCACAATCGGAACATGTTTCATGAAGTTACGAGCCAAAATGTGATATAAATGCTACATCGTTTATTATTTACATATGGGTCTTGCGGGCTTCACGTACAAAAACTCACTCAAGTTTAGTCAAAGCCCAAAACAATTATACTCGTTGTAATCTACTCTTTCAAATGACATATGACACATGACTATCTGAGCTTTATAATGTTTTGACATATTACAGTAAATAGTACAAAAATAATATTTCAAGAATTTTTTTTCCCCTCCAGTTTATCAGCAAATAACTCAGCACTACTTATGAGTTTTTTCATTTGGCTACATGCATTGTAAAGTTCAGACTCTAAGCTTTCAAATGGCAAATATCAGACTAAGTTCAGACTCTAAGCTTTCAAATGGTCATATTGCGTTGATCAAGGCTGTAGTTTTGAAAATATAATTATAAATTTTTGCACATCTAGGGGGCATCCCACCAGCAGTACAGTCAGGTTTAGAGGGAGTGCTCAGCACTCATTAAGAGCTGACCAAAATGATTACATTCATTAAAAAGCTGAGAGTCTAAGCTTTAAAATGATACCTAATTTATGTTACTCCATTTAGTGGTCGCTGAGTAATATGATTATGATTTTTTTTTTTTTTTTTGGGGACGCTTAGGTTTTAAAGGGTTAAACAGATACATTTCAGAAGTAGTCATTTTATGTCTTGTATTCTTAAATACAAAAAGCATCAAATCTTTTAAAATACTGTTCATGATGAGTTTCCTTTTCAGTTTAATGTCCTACAGCAGTATCACTGTTAGTGACAACATGTTTTCATAATGTGCCTGAGTACTGCATAGTAGTTTAGTCCCTAACATACTTGATGAATGCATAAGTGACATAATGAAAGGCTTGACCTTTGAGCCGTTATATGAAGTGCACAAAGCATGCCATTGCATTGCAATAACAGCAGCAAGCTGCATTATTGAATGTGTATGTATTCAAAGGACTTAGATAAAGAGAACTTGTATGGAATGGAAGCAAATTCACCTCACTCTAATTGAATGAAGCCCTTTTAAAAGCAAAATTAATCATATTTCTATGATCCTCATGACACTAAGTGTTGATAAGAGCACTGCCCTTTGCAAATATGCAAGCTCTACTTCTCTATGCCTATTGCACTTAATAATGGAACATCAGTGTGAGAGAATCTGAGCTGAGTACCCAGACTGCATGCAATATTCAGGACAATTTGGCATATCTGGAAAGTTCATGAGAAGAAATGACAGACGACTTGAGGCATTCCCATAAATAAAATCTCATTGCGATTGCATATATTTTCAACACACTAACCTGGCGATATCAGCGAGAGTACGACACAATAGCCCTGTCTAGTGTGGATGCGTTAGCGCTTCCTGTATTTTGAAAATGCTTTTTACTTCTCAGAGGATTGGAATTGGAAGTAGTTGTGTGCGATTATTGAAACCTTCAGCTCACTTCAAACGCAGTCAGAACCATGATCAAACATCAGCTAAATTGGAGCTGGCAAACACCAATACCGAAGCATAATATCTTTATATAGGGACATGAGTGCAATTGTGTCATTCTTTTTCATTTTGTTTTAGAGAGGCATCTACTTTATTGCACACTGAAGAGCTTTTGATGTAGTCCAGGATCTTTTCTGTCTTAACTCAAACCCGAGAATTCATTGCTTGTGAGTAATGGCAAGCATGTCACGCTGCTAGCCTTGGCATCCATCACTGAACCACACCACAAAACCTCACGAATTCACGAACACGACAGGACATCAAGCATATTCATGAGTCTGATTCACAGAACTGCTCTGTTCCTACCAACACCAACTGTATTCATCTAACTTTAATACTTTTCTCAGTTTTCCAAAGCTATAGGATTTAAATCTCTTATTTTCTGCAACAATTTAATTGAACTGTTGCCATGGCAATAAAAAGACTGCAAAAGAAGAAAAAAAAAAAGTTAACATAGAGACCAAGGGGCTTTTTCATTGCAAATTAAATTATCAACATGATAATTTGAGTGAAAAGTTTACATTATAACAAACAAAAAGAATATTTTATTACCTAATTAATCTAAAAGTTTAGATCTCTGGTCAAAAGTCAGAGATGGAAACTTCTTTTTCCAAAAAAATTGTATGTAAGCAAATTGTAAAATATCTAAGGTACACATTTCTAGTAATTGTGCAGTTAATTCTCAGATTGTATTTTCAGAACATTTGAAATATTTGTCACTACCGAAACACAGTAATAATAATTTAATTAGAAGGATAATATATTGACCTATCAAGATTTTTCTTACATCTACTTTGTAAATATATATTTTTTTGCTATTTTATTAAAAAAAAATTTAAGGTAAATCAGTAACAATTACATTTTTAAAAATATTTCAAGTGTAATTTACGAGATTTGTTGCAGTTTGAATCCAATTTTTCTTTGTAAAAGGCAAAAAGCGGATCATACTGATTTCAAAGTTAAGGATTCATCAGTTTGAATATACATTGAACCAAAAACTATCATAACATCTTAGATGATAATTCAGTATCCTTTTATTTTTGAAAAAACATCCCATGTTTCAGTAGTGACTGCACATTTTCAGTAGTGACAGTAATGCTTTGGTAGCGACCACATCACATTACAGAATTTTAACTTTCATACCAAAACACTACTAAAACATACTAAAATACAAAAGAATTGCATAACTGTACTAAAATTTTGTTTATTTCCCCCAAATATGAGGATTATGTGTTCACTTTTGTCACTACCGAAACAATGATGACATGTTTCGGTCGTGACTGTTTCGGTAGTGACAATTTTATATACTTTTGAACCCAGCTGAAAGATGATAATCAGCACATGGTTAGCTAGCACAGTTCTGAACAGTGGTACACATATAAAAACTAAATGTTATGGAATAACTCCCAAAAGAGTGTGCTTAATTGCAGGGAAAAAAAAGGTGTTCGATAGGGACGTTCCTTAAAGTTACACACAGATTTTCAGACTTTTGAAAACAATTTACCTCAAAATGATGTGACCTATCTTTTCACACCTTGTAGCTATGAGAGAAACACAGGAATATTTCCTGATCATAAATTTAGGGGTGTAGTTAAAATCAGTCTCAGCCAATGGACTAAAACATGCACTGTTTCGGTAGCAACATGAAAATGCGGGACACATTTTTTTACATAAAGTTTCATAATTTACAAAGAAAATATAAAATAAATATTTTTTGAACTAAACTTTTTAAAAGAATCTAAAAGATACTTTTAAAATCAACAATGGAGAAAAAAAATACAAAAATGATTTCAATATAATTTTCATAAGTTGAAATTTAGGGGTTAGGGTTCGGGACAGCCACCTCCCAATTGAAAGTACCCAATAAATGAGGATTTTATGTATATTAAGCTTACTGATATTTTAAATAATATTGTGGGTTTCAATAGATAATAGAAGGATCTTAGTAAACATCAAAGATTTGAATACTTAAATGCTTTTTAAATGTGTAAATGTGTCTATATATATATATATATATATATATGTGTACAGACTTTTTTATCACATACTTGTTTTGTTTTTAGGTTTTGCTTTGTATTTGCATATTTTGGTTTGTTTTTTGTTTTACATGCTATTCTTACTAGTGTGCTTGACTAACAATGTGTTCTATATTTATTTATATAGGTCTTTCAGTGTATAAAAATACTTCTAAATAAGGCATATACTCATGCTTTATGCCTTGAGAAATAAATCAATATATTTTAAACAGCCCTTTTGGCCCCAATTTTTCTATGTTACAGACACATAAAAACAATACACCAAAAACTACTGTATTTGTTTCAAACATTTCCTCAAGGAAAATGAAAACATTTAAGGTTCCTCCATGCACGGGGAATAAACTATATTATTTTGAGCACTAACACTGCTGGGTAAACATGTGTGGCTCGATTCCAGATCTCTTTTTGGAATGAAAGTTGCTAAAACTAGCGACCTTGCACCTGTTCCCGCATAGCAGGCTGGCCTAAGTTATATTTCCACAAACCTGCAGGCCAAGCAGACTGACATAATGGAATTTAAAAGAATCAACAGAGATTTGAAGAGCTCACAGAGGTGGTGCGATAGCCTGCAGACACAGTTGGAAAACAAACACACAGTTCCTCACCTCACATTGAAATATGGCTCATTTCATCTCACTGCTTTCCACATCTGTCATGACTTTTGTTTTTCTCTTGACATGCACATGGCCCATTGCAATGGATTTCCTTGCCAGTAAAGCACGTGGGTACAACAATGTCAATGGTGTGACCCTAAAGACAGATTCCTGTGAAAATTACACATCATTACTTTTTCTGTCTTGCCAAAGAGTCTTCTGATTCATCATCTGTGTTGTTAACAAGGTTCAAAAGACTGCAGCCTGTGTAATCCAGGAGAGCACGTGTAATAATGTGAGCAAATCAGAGGATAAAGACCCAATGAAAAGACGTGAAACAGCAGAAATATGTGTCCTTTTGCTTAGCTGGTGGAATAAGCTTGAAGTGAGGAACTTTAAATGTGCCTAATTACGCCTCTCAGTTTTTCTCACCCACTCTACTCTAAAAAGAGAATAATAGCTTAAATGCGTCACAAGTGGCAACAGTATCTGTTTCTGCCATTAAAAATACATTAGTAAAACAGAATGAAGAACAGTTATGAAATCTTGGCCTCGCAGCTTCTGTCTACTTTCTGTGTGATGTGAATGAATGCGCCACTTGTGTATTAAATTGAGGTTATACGTGCCTCATACGCTTCTGAAAGAGTTCAATCGTCAGATATCTCTCAGCAAATGAGTCTTCTGAAGCATGCGTTACCTTGAAGGTTGTTCAACTCATATGACCACTAATTACACACAATGTAGATTAAATAATGAAATTATTCATATATCATTTAAAAAAAAAGAATTAGGAATGTTGTGCAATACATATGAAGCAGAACAAAAAAATCTGTACGTTTTACCCATTGGTAGTGCATGAAAGGATGCAGGCTTAATCATTCTGCCCTTCAAAGAATGTAAACCATAGTTTACATGCATTGAAAGCTTTTATATTTCTCTTCACCAACAGTACAACTGCTGATATAATTATAAAACCATTAGGTTTATTACAGAAGGAACTTCACTTTGTACAGGAAATGTTAAAGGGAAAGTACACCCCAAAATGACAATTGTCATCATTTACTTACCCTCGTGTTCTTCTAAACCTGTATGACTTACTTTCTCTTGTGGAACACAAAAGATATTTTTAGGTAGAGTATCAAGGACTGACCATATCAGTTAACATTCACTTTCATTTCATCCTTTTTCCATGAAAAATCCATGAAAGTGAACAGTGAGTCTTTCATCCTGCCAATCATCTAACCAGACAACCAGATATCATGAGAAAATGTAACTATTTTACAAGGTGGCGATTCCATATTAATTCATATTATGTGATTTGTATGGAAACACGATTTAAAAAAAAAAAAATGCACGAATGGGATCATACAAATTAGCACCAATTTGCCAAAACACAAAGAAGTCACAAATTCCCATTAGAATGTATTGGTAAATGATTTATTTTTGGGTGAACTATCCCTTTAAAGCCATGTTGATAATGAAGATTTTTATCATTATAACAGGGCTAACGAGACGAGAGGCGTGCGGATCCATATGCAAACTTTTATTAACAGACGTGGTCACAAAACGGGCAAGGATCAGATAACATGGCAGATACAACACAGGCAAAGGCAAAGAATATTCCTAGTCCAGGCGAAGGTCCTCGATCAACAAACAATATCCAGAGATCTTAACAAGAGGGGTAATCCGATAATGTGAGCAATGTCCAGGCAAGCAAACATAGTTCAAACAACAAGACGAGAGAAAATCCAAGACAAGCAGAAATCAGGAAACTGGCAAACACGAGACTAGACTAGAAACTAATAACTAGAGCAGAAGACAGGCTCCGTAATGCAGCTATCGCTAGGAGAGTGATAAACGCAGAACAATACTCGGCAATCTGAGCAGGAACTGTGTGGATGTTATACAGTGTGTGTGACTGGTTACAGCTGTGTGTAATTAGTGCAATTGATGATGGGGAATGCAGTCCAGAGTGACGTGTAACAGTCTGTGTGGTGTGAGAGTCAATATGATGGAGGGGCGACCTCTGGTGGCAATTGGACGGAAGTCCATGAACCGGATTCGTGACAATCGCAAAGTTTCATCATCTCAGCTGTCATTGGAAAAATGTTTATGAGAGTGCAGTAATTATTGGGTAGCCAATTACCTAATGATGCTTTAGAGAGAGAGAGAGAGAGAGAGCAGGCTATAATATCAAATGTTTGCACTGAGCCGTTATGTTATACCTCTTAATGTATCGTTAAATTGTTCTCTGCTCTCACTTTCTCTTAAGGGAGATCATGAACAGGATCACGGTTACATTGCATGAGTATGACTCAGTTTGTCTGTATATATGCTTGTGAAAAATAATGCAAAATAACTTTGCACTTTCATAACTGCAGGGTTAAATTTTACCACAAAAAAAAAAAAAAAACACGCAAACTGCAAAATAAATAAATCATGAATTTATCTCTCTTGTTTGCCACAGCTGTACATATTCAAGTACTAAAAAATGCACTCAAACTTTCTGTTACATGCCTGCGGTTCTTCTTACTGTGTATTTACATAAGTTACACCATCATTTTCAGTCTGTTTATGTTATAGATTACTTTATTGTCCTGAAACAGCACTTAAGGAGCAGTCAAGAGGGGTTTGCTTGTGTTCACTGCATGGACACTGGAGAGCTAAGACTGAAGGTTTTACTGTGGTGACAAAGTAACTTTATTACTCCCTATTAGTGTACAGCATGGAGGCTTATGGAGATGTAAAAGGGCAGATCGATACGGTGCGAGGTAAAGTGAATGACCCTCAATGAGTTTAATAAATCTGAACGTCTTTGAGGGACGTTCCACCATCCTGAGCCATTAACTTATGTGCCTAAACACCAGTGACTTGAAAGCTAGGGATTATATGCATATATAGACTGTTCTCTCCTGTCTGTTGTATAGAGGGACTCTTGAGCACAGCACTGTGCCATGTTCTATCTGTATTTATAGTCACATACATGAGGTTGATAACATTCTTTATAGCTTAATATAAAAACCCATTTCGCAACAGATGTCTGTGGGCATAATTACTATACCACAGGCTTCTAGAAAGATGTGTGGATTCGTGTAATTTGCTCAATGCCTCTCAGGATATTTAATTCTTGTACAAACAGCACCATGTAATTATGACCTCATATACCAATTTATGCACCATTGTTTGTGTCATATTGTCCAGGGACTTATGGGAGCCTGATACCGTGTGTCACTAGGTTATTCCATGGGGAATTAATGTGATGAAGAGGGCCGATCTGTAAAAACGGATTCATAGCAGTATTAGCTCAAGCTACAAAACAGCAGTGAGCTTATATAGTATATCTGCAGCAGTGCCTGTCAGCGTACAAAGGGCAGTAATGCTTACAAACTATAGCAGGTGCGTCCAATGTTTATTATTTTATTTTATTTTATTTTATGGACTATCGTTTCATTTGTTTCATGATTTTTCTGTACAACAATGTATATTGCTTGCACTCTTTCATAGAGAAATATGAAACGAAATAAATCTACACATGTTGGTATATTCTTGCATACATTATTTTCAGCTAAAGGAACTATTTCTACCTGATCTGACCCTTAAAATAACTTTTGTTGATTTTTTTTTTTTTTTTTTTTTTTAATTTTTTACACAACCAAGTCATTTAGATCAGTGGTTTTCAAACATTTTTAAGAGCGACCCTATTTTTTATTTTACAATGGACTCGACCCATATAAAGAAAGACAGAGAACTGCGCCACAGACCGGTCTCCAGTCCCACTGTAGACCTCCAAAAGGATGCTCTGTTCAAGAATCAAATCACTCTCAGTGCTTCTGAAATTAGTGAGGGTGCTTTGCCTTCATTCACATCTATTTTGACATATCCTATTTTGTCCAGTCCATAGTTATGATTATTACTATGTCAGTCATTGCGATTTCGAGAGAGAATGTGCAGATGACACTCACGAAACTTTAGAGCAAGTATGCCACATTGGTCCTCTCAGCAGCATGAAAAACAAAACTTTTATTCAAATCCTGAATGGACTATGAATAGCAAAGAAAGCACACAAAGAGCGCTTAATCACTGGAAAGCTGTCACTCATTTTAGTTTATCGTGATCTCAGAAAATTCCACTATAATAAATGAATCTCTCTACACGCCAAAATTAATCTATTATTTACATCACGTCTACACTTTGTTCATTATATAATGAGAGGATTCGTGATCAAGAGCTCAGGACTGAACAACTCTGGGGTTTTCAGCGGTGAGTGGATTCTGACTAACTGAAACTCCTATGATTGGCCATTGCGTTCCAAAAATCAACAGTCTGTGATTGGCTTCTGCAGTGTCCAACATTGCAATAACAGAACGCAAACACAAATATGCATTGGATTTTGCCGTAAGCCGGTTGCGGATTACTTTCGTTTTTTTTTTGTTTATTTAGTTATTAAAGTGCTATTATTAAGTTTGCCAGTTCCCGCTTCCTTCTTCCCCGAGTCTTGAACTTTGTTACATATGTACATATATGTTTTCCTTAAATCATCCTGGCGACGCATTTTTTAAGTCGACCCAGGGTTTGAAAACCACTGATTTAGATGATACCACATGAAAGACATTTAAAAAGGTATTTTATTTTATTTTATTTTATTTACAATATACATTATGTAATAGGGATGGTAAGATTCACCGATTTGCATTGGTGCATGGGCATAAAAGTTAACAAAGCGATGCATTGATTTAAAAAAGTGTGCATCACATACAAATTGGCATTTGTATCACAATGCTTTGGTAAAAAAAAAAAAAAAAAGGTTTATTTCTAAATGATTAGTAGTAGATGCGCTATACTTTTATTATTTATTATTTTGTGACCAATATTTTATATGTAGATTGATTTGTCTTCTCTAAACTGTTTTTAAGAGCGTTCTCTCATCATCACCACTGTTGCTACGTGAATATGACGTATCACTCACAACTCTTCGGAGACCAAGTCGTTAGAAGTCAAGGCACTTAAGTTAATTTATGATTTGCTGTCTGTCTGAATCAAACAAATAAAAGTGAACTATCTGTACTATATTGAGTTGAAACATTTTTTTCCATTACATCAAATTGCATTGAATCGCACTGTGTTAAATCGAATCAAATCGAAATCAGATCCCTGCATCGTAATAGGGGTGAATCATATCGCATCGCATCGCTAGCTGATTCATATGTATTTTAATGTATTGTATCGTTGGCTATGCATCAGGATGTGTATTGCATAGGCCTCAGTTATGGAGATGCACATCCCTATTATGCAAGTATAAAATAAAACTCCTTCAGAATTCTTATGTTCTGGAAGTATTTTGTACATAACTTCAGTGCTCTGTCATGGTAACACGGGGGTAGTTACAATCAGGATTTGAATGTGACATATCAGCAATTCATTGTTTTCCTGTTCATTCCAGAAGATGTGCTTCTTTTGATTGCTTCCCTGCAACTTTTTTGTCCGTTTCTCATTTTCTCAGAAATTTTTGCTGCACTGATTAAACAGCAAATGTGCTATGGCTTGCTTAGATCACAGATTCCAGATCTGGATTTGATATTCTCCACGCTCTTTCTCTCTTCCTCTCCACTTCAATTCCTGTTTCCTTTATGTCTGTTGCAATTTGTTTGTCCACACTAAAAGTGAAAATATGGTGCAACACATCAAGATCACAGCTAATCAGAATGATGTGGATGAGTACCAAACAAGTAGAAAATATTGTGTCGCTTATCCAGGCTATGGCTGGTTAAACTAAAAACTCAGATTTACATGGATGAAATTGTTTTTCTCACTTGTCACCTTATGGCGCTGTGCAAGTTCAGGACACGGTGTTGTTTTCTTTTCCATACCAGAGCCCTCCTCGTGCTGTCTTTAATTAAACAAGTTATTTATGTTTCTCTAATTGAATTGGACAAGCAGTGTTCCATGAGGTTTGACATTTATTATAACAACACTGGGACTTTTCATTTTTTATTTATTTATTTATTTTATTTTTTTTCTTATTTTAGTTTTTCTATAAAGGTGACAAAAGGCACTGGACCATTCACAATTTGGCTTAAAGTAGAATTTGACATTTTGTCTTTATAATATGCCTTTAGTTCTAACAGAAAAATGAAAGAGAAGAGGCAGTTAACAACGCTTCGAATCAAGGTTGTTGTTGTTGTTGTTGGTGGTGTTGTTCTTCTTCTTCTTCTTAGAGATCACAGGTCAGGCTGGGTAAAAAAATATTGATTTCTTGCTTTTAATCGGTTCTCATTTTTACGAAATGATATTGATTCTTAAATCCCAAGAATTTATTAATCTAGCCTGTTTTCAGTTAATGAATGGAACATTGTAGCAAACCTCCCATACAATAAATCACAATAAGCTTTGTGATTTGTTACTTTTGATATGAAACAAAGTCTCACATTTCAAATTGTATCTATTTTATTACAGTATTCACACAATAAATGCCATTTTGGTGCTGTTTAATGTGGAGAGACAGATCGCTGTAGTGCCTCAGTTCAAGAGAAGCGGCAGCGCAAAGCTCATGTGAACTGATTATCTCCTTTGTTTTGATACCAGTTTCAGCACGAAATAAACATGAATAAACATCTAAAGGTATGATAAATGAAAGAGTACAACTTACCGGAATCTGTATCCTGTCTCATGTATTTGCTCAATCAGTGTTTCAACCGCTAAAAGACATCAATATAACAGCTTGTAAACAATATGTCAAGTAACATCACATTTACCTCTGAAAAAACATATTTGTGACTATATTATTATTACTATATTATATATTACATTATTCAGTTAGAGAAATGAACTCTGGAGAGAAGCATTTTTGCTAAGCATATGCACCACATAATATATCATTATAATTTTTACTGTTCTTCAGTGTTTAATATATGTTTAAATAAATCCGTCAAGTTTTTATGACAGCCACCATTTAGATGTTTATATTAAAAAAAAAAAAAAAAAAAAAAATGAATTGGGGTAGAAATATAATTTTGTAATTGTAACTTTATTATTATAAAACTTCATAGAGTTTAATTATGTGTTTTATATAAATCAGTTAATTTTAACCTTCAACATTATAGTAATGTAATACCAACTGACTCTCATGTATATTTTACAGCATTAGTTGAGAGATTTTTTTTTTCCTTGAGAAAATTTGACATGTACTATACCTGATATATATCCAGAATAATCAATCGGAGACCGGAAGTTGAATCGAATCGAAAGCTTGTGAGTCAGAATCGAATCGACTCGTGAAATTTGTTTCCAAATCCAGCCCTAATCACATGTGAAGCACACTTCCTTGACAGAGAATGTAAATAAGAATTCCTGATAGCATTGTCATGTTGTGTAGCCCACTATGTGTGCTTTGTTTTCAGATGCGTTTGGTTTCTCAAGCCTGAAGGGTGCTTGAAAAAAAAGTGTGCTCTGATTGGCTGTTTCACAGTGCGCCTCTGCTCTGATTGGCTGTTTCACAGTGCGGCTCTGCTCTGATTGGCTGTTTCACAGTGTGGCTCATTTCAGTAGCTCACAGCAGGAAGGAAACACAGGGAAGAAAATACATATTTCAATACTTTCTTTCGCAGTTCTATCGTCGGGTAACTATACTGTATATAAAATGCGGGTATCAGAGAGACGCTATTAATATGCGGGGCACTGAAACTGCTTTCAAATGCACGATCACTTTTTACTTTCACTTTCGCTTTCGAGAGTCGCGATCGCACGAACTCTGTTTATACTATGGAGTGGCAGTACTTACCACACATTTTACAAGATCGCTTGTCAGTGGTGCTCAGGATCTGTAAATCATTCACCGTCATCCTCAGTCATCTCTCCTTACACTGTTTATGTGGTAAGCGAAATCTTATGTACTGTAATGTAACAGGCCACCAAGGAGCTAGCAAGGAGCTAACCATTTCCATTTAGTGGCTCGCGTTATTTTATTAGAACGCGTTATTTGCTTTCCGTGCCTTTCTGAATACAGACACCAACCCATCCCTGCACTTCACATCCCCTGCACAGCCTGTAACATAACATTTATTTCCATGATCTGCCAATTTCGCTGTTGTCATCACTTGTTTTTTCACAATACCTGCAGAACTTCTGATGGTTCGGCTGGCGGCTGGCCTAGAACATGGGCGTGTATATGCAAATGTTGGGGGCGTAACTATTAGTGATCCCGACTGTTACGTCACAGTCGGTGTTATGTTCTGATTCGCCTATTTTTCAGTGGTCTTTTTTATTCACGAGATTTACATAAGAAGGAGGAAACAATGGTGTTTGAGGCTCACGGTATGTCATTTCCATCTACAGAACTCTTATTATTCAACTATGCCAAGGTAAATACAGTTTTCCATTCTATGGCACCTTTAAAATTGTAAGAGCACCAAGATTATAAATATTAAAATTGATCAAATTTAGAATACTGGGCATGACTAAAAAAAAAAGACATAATTAGAGATTAAGTTATGATATGCAGTAGTATATGTACACATAAGCACAGTCAGACTTTAAGCATTTACTGTATGTAGTTGTCTTAAACTCAGTAACTATTTGTTAAATTCTAGTATGGGTTCCACACCATCAAACACATATACAATAAATTAACACATGCATAATAGCCCTGTGTTTGTGTGAATTTGTGTGTATTTGTGCATGACCACACATGCATTTCAGTACACTTATACTCTGATAGTCTGGACGAAAGAATAAGAGAAGTAGTCAAGGTTAGAGAGTAATTAGAGTTTTAACTCTCTACCGGAGGATGCATTAAGCCTAAGGGATGGAAAGTGATTATGTGGCCATAAATGAACCTTGTAATGCAACTCAAAGGTGTAAAAACGTGTACTTGAATTATGGCTAACCTTGCTGGACAAAAGCAAAGCACTGGACCAAAAGGAAGATGAGAGGGAAAATATGTTTGTGTTTGTGACAGCTGTCCAATACTGCCTCCTCACCCCTGGCTCTGTGCTGTCATCTGCTCACTGACTACCAAATTACTTTGTCCCTAATCCATTCGGTTATTGGTTTCATTTTAGAGTCTAGTTAATTTTGACTTGCAGTGCCCTTAATAAAATTGTGGCCCCTAAGATCCCCCGTCTCAGTAAATAAGCCATTGATCGGCCGGGAAGGGTTTGCTGCCTAAATAAATATGGCTAATGAATAAATGATGAGAGGAAATTGGATGAGAATGACGAAGGACATTCAGAAAGATTGCTTGTTATTTTTTTTTTTAATTTATTTATTTATTTATTTTTTTATATATAGGGTGGCCAAATATAGACTGTTTTGTCTGTCTCAAGTCTTTTTGCAGTAGACAATGGATATGTAATGGCTATATATAAGCTGGAAATTTAAATATTTTCACTACTTTGGTTTGAGCTGGTGTTTCTGTTTTTTATTCTGTAATCAAAATATTTAAAACATGTTTGCTTGGATATATTGTTAATTTTATTTTTGATAATTGATGTCATTGATGATATACAGGTGCATCTCAATAAATTAGAATTTCGTGTATTCGTGAATTTATTTCAGTAATTCAACTCAATTTGTGAAACTCGTGTATTAAATAAATTCAATGCACACAGACTCAAGTAGTTTAAGTCTTTGGTTCTTTTAATTGTGATGATTTTGTCTCACATTTAACAAAAACCCACCAATTCACTATCTCAACAAATTAAAATACTTCATAAGACCAATAAAAAAAAACATTTTTAGTGCATTGTTGGCCTTCTGGAAAGTATGTTCATTTACTGTATATGTACTGAATACTTGGTAGGGGCTCCTTTTTGCTTTAATTACTGCCTCAATTCAGCGTGGCATGGAGGTGATCAGTTTGTGGCACTGCTGAGGTGGTATGGAAGCCCAGGTTTCTTTGACAGTGGCCTTCAGCTCATCTGCATTTTTTGGTCTTTTGTTTCTCATTTTCCTCTTGACAATACCCCACAGATTCTCTATGGGGTTCAGGTCTGGTGAGTTTGCTGGCCAGTCAAGCAAACCAACACCACGGTCATTTAACCAACTTTTGGTGCTTTTGGCAGTGTGGGCAGGTGCCAAATCCTGCTGGAAAATGAAATCAGCATCTTTAAAAAGCTGGTCAGCAGAAGGAAGCATGAAGTGCTCCAAAATTTCTTGGTAAACGGGTGCAGTGACTTTGGTTTTCAAAAAACACAATGGACCAACACCAGCAGATGACATTGCACCCCAAATCATCACAGACTGTGGAAACTTAACACTGGACTTCAAGCAACTTGGGCTATGAGCTTCTCCACCCTTCCTCCAGACTCTAGGACCTTGGTTTCCAAATGAAATACAAAACTTGCTCTCATCTGAAAAGAGGACTTTGGACCACTGGGCAACAGTCCAGTTCTTCTTCTCCTTAGCCCAGGTAAGACGCCTCTGACGTTGTCTGTGGTTCGGGAGTGGCTTAACAAGAGGAATACGACAACTGTAGCCAAATTCCTTGACACGTCTGTGTGTGGTTGCTCTTGATGTCTTGACCCCAGCCTCAGTCCATTCCTTGTGAAGTTCACCCAAATTCTTGAATCAGTTTTGCTTGACAATCCTCATAAGGCTGCGGTTCTCTTGGTTAGTTGTACATCTTTTCTTCCACACTTTTTCCTTCCACTCAACTTTCTGTTAACATGCTTGGATACAGCACTCTGTGAACAACCAGCTTCTTTGGCAATGAATGTTTGTGGCTTACCCTTCTTGTGAAGGGTGTCAATGATTGTCTTCTGGACAACTGTCAGATCAGCAGTCTTCCCCATGATTGTGTAGCCTAGTGAACCAAACTGAGAGACCATTTTGAAGGCTCAGGAAACCTTTGCAGGTGTTTTGAGTTGATTAGCTGATTGGCATGTCACCATATTCTAATTTGTTGAGATTTGTTGTTAAATGTGAGCCAAAATCATCACAATTAAAAGAACCAAAGACTTAAACTACTTCAGTCTTTGTGCACTGAATTTATTTAATACACGAGTTTCACAATTTGAGTTGAATTACTGAAAGAAATGAACTTTTCCACAGCATTCTAATTTATTGAGATGCACCTGTATATTATTTTTAGAGTTTTTCACTATTTGTATCTATTTATTTATTTATGTATTTATTTATTTTTAATTTATTTTTTATTTTTTTTGCAAAACCATTGCAAGGTTTGAAAAGTATTGCATAACAGGAATGACCCAGCAAATCTATGAAGATTCTCAGTCATTCAGGTCATTGTAGAATACTAGCCGTGTTGTTTTAGAAGTGGAAAACATATCCGAATGCTCCAGAATAAATTCCTTAAGATATTATTAGGCAGAAAATGAAAAAAGAGAAGGAAAGAGACGGCAGGTTGCTGCTCTGTCTGTCTTACTCAGAGTGTGGAGGGAATTAGAGGCGATTATGTGACTGTAATTGAATCTCTCTGATATGCAGCGTGGCCATTTCAGCTGCAGCAGTGCGATCGATATGCAAGGCTAATTTAATATTCATTTAATCCCCACCCCCACCCCACCTTTCATGAGAGCTGTATCTGTATCTACAGTTACACTTGCTACAGTTTTTCCTCTTCCTCTTTTTCCTCACACTTGCACCTTCGCTCTTTCTCCCTTAGGCTATGGCAAGTGCAAATGTTTTAACTGATGTGTTAATTTAGCCTTATAAAATTATAAAAAAAATAAATAAAAAAAAGATAAAAATTCAACAATCAATCATGCCCTTAACCTCTATAGAAATCCATAATAATGTTTACCTGTTTAACCTCACAAATAAATTTAAAGCCAAAAATGGTATGGTTGCCAGAAATTCACACAAAAATTTAGATGACAATGTTTCCGGTATTACAAATATTGGTGCCTTATAAGCACATATTTCATTAATGATATATTGTCAGTATACCAAGCTAATTAAACTATCAGCGTTTTACCTTAAAAAATATACCGATAACCCCCTAATTTGCATGTGATGTCCTTTAGCAGTTTTTTTTTTTTTTTTCTGTAAAAATTACAAATGCTTTTAAAGTCTACCTGTACAGATAGAACACAGGAGTCTCAAGACAATTCCAAGTCCTGAAGTTTTCAGGACAAGTTTTGTGAACTATTTTTAGCATCTAAACAATGCAACACTCACAAAATGGATTCCTGTGGATTGTAGGCCTGTGACAAACTAAACAAACAATCTACAGCCTCATGTAATATCTAAATGCAATGTTTTTGTCTGCAATAATATATCTAACGTCTTTGACTTCAGTTGTGATTTGTTCGTTCATTTGCTGTTTCATCTGTTCCTTTCCTGTTTGTCTCCTTTACTCTGCACCACTCTGTTTTCTTTCTCCTGCTCTCCTTCTCTTCTCCATCTCCACACCTCCTCCTGTTGTCGGCTAGCGGTACTGCTGTGGGATTACATCCACGTGAGAAAGGACTTCCTCCTGTTTTGACATGGCTATTATTCTAATTACACCACCAAAAGGGACAGGGCCCTCTTCGGTCTCAAAGGGAATGAAAGGTCTCTGGGAGCCTTTCCTTTGGGTTGAAGCAAGCAGAGCACATCAATTTCACATAGCGGTCCTTTGAAAGCCCCTTAAAGAAGTCAAAGGCCATTCTGTCCGTCCTTGCAATTAAAATCAAGCGAAGAAAACCAAGCTTCAATGTCACAAACTTTTTCCCATAGTGTCACTCTCCTCAGATGTGAGGCAAACAGCTATGGCCTTGCCAGGGTGAAGGGGTGTAAAATAAATATTTTATGATCCTGGCTCTTTCTGCAGCTATTATAGTATTGATCTAAGGAGTTTATCAAGTGGACTTTAAACGGCTCTCTCAGTTGGGAATTCGTCTGAGACGGCAATGCATTCCTAAGTCTCAGATGAAAGGTATGTAAGACGGTTTGTTTCCCCTACAAAGAGCTGTAATAGATCACTTTTCAAACACACAATGAAATGGAGAACAAATGACCTCAGCCTGCTGCCATGTCCTCTGTATGTAAGTGCCAACTTAGGGTTATGAAGTGTTTTCTCACACACTCTTTTCAGCCATTTTTGGAGTTTCTTGCAGCTCACCCTTTCAAACTCTTGTCGCCATGTTCTTGACCTTGCCCTGACTTCAAGATAGTCTCAATCTCTCTCAGGGAAATAGAGTTGACTTCTGTACGTTGGACCTAGTCACAGTTTTCACTGAAGGTCAGCGAATCAATTATAAAGTAAAAGAGCACATGACACTTACTGTGAACTCTTCGCATTCACATTTTTAGGGTTAATAATGTCCTTGTGGTTGGCTGTCATTACTGCTGTGCCTCCAGATTGATGAATTGTGAGCTCTGTGAGCAAAAAAAAACTTTTCAATTTTAAGGGAATTTGGCAAACCAAGCAGTGAAATCACAATTGCTGATGTCCTTACTTATCAAGTCAAGTCACCTTTATTTATACAGTATAGCGCTTTATACAATACAGTTTGTGCCAAAGCAGCTTTACAGTGTTAAACAGGAAAATAGTTTTTCAATAATGCAAGCAAAATTAAAAGAGGCCAATAGTAAAAAGTTAATTTTCCAGTTAAAGTCAGTTGAAAGTCATCGTTGATTCAACTCTACCTAGTTGATTAAATGAACTTCCACCCAGGCTGTCATCCGTTTCTATATATCAGTTAACTACCTTAGTTGAACTTGACTGCAAACTTTAACGTTTTAAAGTCTTTCTTTAGCTCGACATGTTAACTTGCTGTGTCATTATGTTCCATATTCATTTACAACAGTATATGACGTAGTAAATAGCAAGCTTTTGTGGTCCATGAGGAAAACATGAGGAATTGCACACTGTTCAGGTGACTCTCAGAGGAGTTCATATAGCCAACCATACAGTATAGAGGCCATTATTAAAGCTGATTTTGCTTTTAACATCAGCATTTTTATTTATATTTTTGATGCAATTCCATCCTCTAAGTCTCGTGTTTTGTATTTATATGCAGACAGACGCAACTACAGACGTTTTCATCTTTATTCACATTGCATTCTTTTTCTAGTCTTATAGATGCTTATTTGTATTGTATTTTTGTGTTTTTTTTAATATAGTCACTGCACCTGATAAAGGTTGAGTGGGAGTATTTTTACTATAATATTGTTAAAAAAAAGTTGTTAATTTATAGAATTCAATTAATGGCTGCAGGTGTGTGTATATTCACTGTTTCACAATGGCTTTAAATGTGGCTCATCTAATCTAGACTTTTAGTAATATTAATGCATCTTTCCTCCCTAATACTTAGGCTGAATGAGACACTAAGCTTAATACTTAATTTAAAAAAAGTCTCATGCTGAGTCAAATATGACTGCATAAAATGTTTTAATTATTCAGTATTGAAAGAGACATTGTGCTATAAAAATAATGAAGTCTCCACTAATACAGCCCTCATAAAGCACTGATACAGATATTAGCTCTTTTGCTTTGCAGGCCAGAAATAAACAGATTTTATATGCAGGGAACAAATATGAGGGAGAGAAAAGAACTGAGTAGATAGTGAAGGTGGAGGAATTCTTCACATGACACTAATATGACTTTGCCTTACAGACATATCTCCTTTACTGGCATTTAGAAATGAAAATAGAATTTTCTTTTTCTGTCTCTCTTTCTAAATGCTCTGCGGTGTGTCTCACTGTCCCTCTTTTTTCTCCCTGGGTTGTTTGCTGAGGGTGGCATGCTATAAAGTTGCATCACATTCAGCCATTAACATCAATCTTAAAATCTTCAAGACAAAAACCTGAGAATCCTATTATTGTTCCCCTTCCCCACCCAATCACAGACAGATATGCTGACGCCAGAGCATCACATTTTTTCTTGATATGAGCCTCTTCCACAATATCAGATTTTAGGGACGTATTCCACTTCTCTTTGGGGTGATAGCCAGCTCAAAGCTTCTGTTTAGCTCCCTTGCCACTTTATCATTGCTGAAGATGATATTTGCTGGAAATTAAAATCTTGGGAAGAAGTTGCGTCAGAAAACAGGAAATGAGTCTGGAAGAATGCTGGTTGTATTCACATCTCTGTTTAATCTTCAGATTTCTGTTAAATTTAAACAATAAAACGATGAAACAAAAAATTCTAAATGCAAAAATCCAAAACTTAGGCCAAAAATATAATTTTTTAATATAAGTATACAAATATACATATTTGACAGCTTGTTTCCCCTCTATTTTATATGCTGTGTATAAAGTTTGAATGTTGACTGTAAGCTTATGGTCAGCACTGCACTTAAGCAATAAATTCAAAGAGAGGCAGAAAACACACACATGAATTAGTATGAGAATGATGTTGCTATTGCCGCTGTGTAGACTAATCAAATAAATATATTGAGGCCGGCTCTAGCAAAGTTGGTGGTCCTGTTTAAATATTCATGTGCTCTTAAACAATATGACACCCACTGCTGCTCTCTTTTTTTCTTTTCTTTTTGTCTGATTTGAAAATATCCTTTAGTTTGAATTATTCAACATTATGTGTCTGGTAAATTGATTTTTAACACAACTTTTTGCAGTATCCAAGAAACAAAGTCCTAGAAAACAAAACTAAAACTCGTTTTTTCTGATGGCTCCTATTGACTGGATGGTACAAAAAGAACAAGGGAACACAACCACAACTTTTTCACTTTCCCACTTTCTTCTATTTAATAGTATTGGGTAAATTCTAAATTATATAGTTACTCTCTTAAAATGGATAGTTTATACAAAAAATGAAAATCTGGCATACTTTGCTCTCCCTCATGTCGCTCCAAACCTGTGTGATTTAGTTTCTTCTGTGGAACACAAAAGAGCATAATTTAAAGAATGTTTCAACTGGTCTTGTCCATTCAATGAAAGTCGATGTAGTGCCTGAGACAGTCAGACACACAATTATTTGTTAAATTTAATAAATAACCCATAATGTTGGTGCCGATAGCCTTGTGGGCAGCGCGCTGACATACAGCACTGTTGCGCTACAGGCGTCCCAAGTTCAAATCCCGACTCGAGGACCTTTCCCGATCCCGCCCTCCCCTCTCTCTCTCTCTCCCATTTCACTTCCTGTCAGTTCTGATCTGTCCTATCATAATAAAGGCAAAAATGCCAAAAATAAATCTTAAAATAAATAAATAAATAAATAACCCATAATACCTTACCCAGCAAGCAAACCAGGTGCCAGAGGAACTACCCCCAAACTGCAACTAACACCCAGCCAAAACCAGGCCTCTGTAATCCAAACTCTTTTGAATTGCTTACTGAATCAAGATAACATATAATCTATAGCATGTTTGGTATCTATGAGTTGGAGTCTTAATTTCCTGATTATTCATTAACACTATATTTAGCTTACTTTGTTACAAGGTTTGTCCTTTATCACCCACTCAAATTTCATATCCAAACCTTGCAAGAAGACAAAGGCTCATAAAATTTCCCTCTGAAAGTACAATTCCTCATTGGCTCACTGATGAGGGTGTGGTATTTTCGTGCTTTAAAAGATCAGTCTTTTAGTACACAGCAGAGATACTTCTTCAGAAAGAGATTATTCTTCTTGAAGAATTAAAAGTTGGTGAAGATGATGCTGAGCTAGAAGTCTTTGAAGGACTGCTAATTTTTGCGCCAGGCTGCGAGGCTTGTCAACAAAACTACAGCAGAGATGCAGAACTGGAGCCTCAACCAGTTGCATCAGGACTCTCTTTCAAACCGGCAAGATGTAAAAAAAAATAAATAAAAAAAAATAAGTAAATAAGTAAAAAAACCTTTGTTTTCTCTTTCCTTAATCTTTCCCTCTCTAGCTTGTACTTATTTGAACAATGCCTGATACTTGGTATTACGAAGTATTAAACTTAGACTTCTTAATTGATACTTTAAGTATCACCTACCCCTTTTCACAAAGGTGTGTCAGAACTAAGAAATTGATGCTTCCGTCAGGCTTTAGATCTGCTTAATATCAAATACTGCCATAACTTTTTGCTTTTATCCTTCACTCTGCTTAACCCTCCTAACCCTCTTCCTCTACCAGAATGTATGTGTGTGTGTGTGTGTGTGTGTGTGTGTTAGGGTTGTGACGGTGAGGACATTTTCCCACCAGTTAATCGACGTGACAACACTGGTAATACCGGTATCACCGTGGTGGGGGGTCGTTTGAGTTTTCCCTCTTTTCCTCGCTTTCCTTCGGTTTTAAATAGCCTATAAGCGCCGTGCGCGCTTTACTTTCACTTTCACTTTCAAATTAGCTGAGATTTGGCGTCAAGCAGTTGTTGGTTTTTAGTTAGTTTGAGTTTTCCCTCTTTCCCTCACTTTCCTTTGCTTAAATAGCTTTTAAAAGCATTGTGCGTGCTTTACTTTCACTTTTAAATTAATACAACGTTGAACATAGAACTTTTATTAACAAAACGAATAAAAATACACCATGCTATATGCCTAATATAAAATAACAAATAACTTACACAAAGTTTAAAAATGTAGGCCTATACAAAGCTAAAAATCAGTAAAGAATGAGGAACAAATAATTATGAAACGTAGAACGTTTATTAGCAAAACGAATAAGAAAGTTTGGAGGCATGGACGGCATACACCTTGATGTAAAATCAGGGGCGATTCTAGGATTTTCATTTTAGGGGGGCTCAGCCCCCAATGAGGGTATATATATATATATATATATATATATATATATATATATATATACTGTTTGCACTTCTAGTACAACCCTCTTTCCTTAGCTCAAGTATACAAACCTCTTTAATTGCCACATGCACTGGAATATGTATTACACTGAATGTTAAATTTTCAAATGAAAATGGCAACATGATCATTTTATAAAGTATACATTCATATGTGCTTAATTTTCACTGGAGGAAACTTAGGCGAAAATTTAGGCTACTGTAGATTGGGAACCAATTGCTCCCCCATGATATTTTATAAACTGTATTTATGACAAAGAGCTGAGCAGATGCAGATATTATAACAATATCGATAAACACACCTTGTCCTCTGTTTCTCGCTTTGTGCATCCATGGTCTGCGGATTGAAGAACGTGCTGAAAGACGGGGAGGAGCCCCCCTAAAAATGGTCTAGCGACGCCCATGTGTAAAATAATGAAAAAAATAAATAAATAAATAAATAAAAACATTAAAAATAGAAACAGTTTAAATAAAATAAAAATCGGCAAATATTGTGGAAACAAATAAATGAGAAACGAATGTTTAAAAAAAAAAACTATCACTTAAAAAATATTTTTAAAACAGGCGCTTTTTTACATTTGGTTTTGAAACTCTTCCGCCATCATCTTGTCTTTTTCACCTCACTCTTCTTGTCAGTCAGCTCGACTCACTCTCCTCACGTGATAAATGAAATCTGATCTGTGATGCGCGACTGTCGTTCGTTCGGTGCGCTGCATTGATCAGGGGCATTCAGTTTTAATTGTGGTGCCCTCTAACTGAACTAAATGATTTTATTACTATAAAAAAAAATAAAATAAAAAAAAAATAAAAAAATCACAAAAATCAAAACAACGGGGGACGGTGCCACGGTGGGCAAGTGACGTAACCGGTGTTGCGGCTTAACACCGGTATCACCGCCAACACCAGGGGCGGATTTAGTGAATTGGGGGCCCCAGGCAAATATAGAAATGGGGCCCTATACATTTGCACACATTTACCTAGATCAACCTTGAGGTTCCTTTTTTGTCATGATGCTTGCTGCTGCACAGTGGTGCCCCATAGCTGAGTCCAATGTTTCTACATTTTTCATGTACATGTTATAATGGGATTCTTTCATTTACATTTACATTTATTCATTTAGCAGACACTTTTATTCTTTCATCTTGTAGACCACGAAATAGCAATTGATTTACTGTTGAGATACAAGTTTTAACAAAAAACAAAATAAATTATAAAATGATAAACCTCACAATTGAACCTTTAAACCATTTTTTTTTAAGAAAAGGGATGAGTCAGAAGTATAAATTATTATATTATTTAAAACTGATTTATGTGGGTGAATTTTCGCATTGGTCTGCAGACTGGTTTATTGAAAATGCACATTCATTCTCTGCCAGTAGGAGGTGCTTTTGGAACGTCAGAAATATAGCGGTTTCCCCGGTAAAGGCTGTAAACAAAGCAGTACTCAGCTCATAATTGATACTTTATCAGGTAAAATGAAAATGCCATCGAAACTTTTCTGAAGACAATCGGTTCCCTTCAGAGGTTCATTCATATAAAAACTTGAATTAGTGAGAATGAGAAAAGTGTGAAAAAATATAACCTATTTTGACAAGGAAAGTCCACTGATGAGTTACCAGCGTAAGCCTACATTTAATTTTAGTCATTTTAACTTAGGGCTGTCAATCGATTAAAATATTTAATCGCGATTAATCGCTGGATTGTCATGAGTTAACTCGCGAATAATCTCAATTTAATCGCACATTTTTATCTGTTCTAAATGTAACTTAAATTAATCATTTTTAAGTTTTTAATACTCTAATCAACATGGGCATGGACAAATATGGATGATTTATAATATATGTTTATTATTAGTGAAACCATAGTTAACATAGAGCATGAAGAGTAGACATGTTTCATAGGTCATAGATGTTTTTCAGAGAACTTGTTCATGTCTATTAGACGCATAAAAAAAAAAAGAACCTAGAAATACCAGGTACCTATTACTTCTTTTTCTTTGCACTGAACAATTTACTGACACAAACCTGTTTACGTTTTTGCATAACAGGGGAGCTCACTTCTTCTGAACATGCAAAATGTACATTTATTATTTATTATTACATTTGTTTGCCTCTCTGTGCCACATACTGTATTTTAATGCAGCTACATTCTCAGTAAAACTGTTTTCATTGATATATTTTACTTTTTCTGTTGTCAGTCAATGGGATGAATGTGAATGTGAAATTTTACTTTTTCTGTTGTCAGTCAATGGGATGAATGTGAAATAGTGACTGAAATGCGACCCATTAATACTACATAACCAGCTCTCCTTTCCAAGATGTTAATCTGCACAAAAATCCTGATTTATAATCGTGCAGTCATCTGATAAAATCAAATAGGCTACACATAAGATAAAGACAATAGCTGTGCTGTGATTTTGGCTATACTTCCATGTAAAATTAGAGAAGCAACATATCTGTGTTTAACTGAAAGCGCAGCTCCTTTCAGCAGCTCGCTGGACATAGCAGACGCAGAGAGAGAGAGAGGTGTGCGCGTGCTGGGAAAGAGAGACCTCGCGCTTGTGCGCCAGTCAGCTTCAGATGCATAATATTTTCATTAAACAGCAACCGTTTGCGTGTCCGCGCTTAATGCGCATCTCGTATATGAAAAGCATTTTAGGGGGCCCTTGGTTTTTGGGGGCCCAAGGCAGTCGCCTACCTTTGCCTAATGGGTAAGTCCGCCCCTGGCCAACACCGTCTATCGCAGCAAGCCTAGTGTGTGTTAGAGTAGTTTATGTGTTTAGCGTAGTTAATAGAGTCTTGTTTGTATTACTTTTGAGGTTGATTGTTGTTTTGTTCTTAACTGGAGTCCCTTATCATGCCAATCACAGCTACATGCTGTTATAAGTGTGTTGAGTGAGTGTTAGGATTTTATCATCTATGGCCAAGAGAATATTTTACTATAGTTTATAGATATTCTCATTAAACATTCACTGAACAAGTATTGGCAGGATGTCCAAGACTGATTCTGTCAGGAATCCCCCAAACTAGTTACTTGATCCAAATAATTTTATTGATCATAATAAATTAATTACATATTTCCCTTTTGGGCTAATTTGCTACATAAGTGGGCCCAAAACAACACTGGACCCCACAAACGTAACAAAGACATTTTTGTTTTCAATGGAAGAAAGAAATGTGAGGCTCTTTTAATGTATTTTGCTGCATTTTTGACAAGTACATCTGTTGTGGAACATGTAAAATATTTGGAAATGTTTAATACATATGGATTTATCCAGTCATTAAATGAATCCACTTGGGGGAAAAACATTGTTTATGGTTGATTTAAAGCCTTTAATTTGTTCACTTGGGAAAACACAGCAAGCACGGAATCATCCTCCAATTTTGCCCTTTATTTCCTTCCTCAGCACAATCCCTTTGTTCTGCTGTTTGTTAATGCTCAGTCGGGCAGTGAAAGGCAGATGCTTCTGCTGTTCATGTAGCATAGCTATACCTCAAAGCATTACTGGAAGGTGTCAGAGATGTGGCGCAGGGGGTGTTCCCTTATCCCTTCCACCGGACTCCTGTGTCTCTCAACTCTGCTGAAAGAGAAGGCAAAATCCCTATAAATAAATAAACAAACAAAAAAAGCTTTTTGGAAAGTTAAAAGCAACATCTGCTTGAGTCAGCTGACAGCACAGGTGTTTAAAGTGACAGGACAGGTATCTGTTATCACTTGGCCTTAGATGATTATAGTTTTAGGTTCTCTGTATTTTATGAAAACAAAACCGCATACTGCAAATCTTGGGGGCCCTAACTACAAGCAGTGCACAAGTGTTTGTTTTGGGAATTAAATAGTGCAGCTGATAAAACATTGTTAATTTGACCAAATTAGCTCACTTTTAAATACTGTTTTTCTTTTGCTTTTGCTTTTCTAATGCCGAAATATTTTCAAGTAACCTTGTAAACATTGTTTACAGTGGGTTAATGCTGGTGATTTAAATTTTAAAACAATCAGTAACATTTGATGTAATTGAGGAAAGTGATTCCACAGCAAAAGTATTGTACCAGAATGGAGTGCTGTTTTAACACAAAGAATATAGATAAAAAAATGCTTTTTGGAAGGCTAGAAACAACATCTGCTTGAGTCAGCTGACAGCACAGGTGTTTAAAGTGACAGAATAGGAATCTGTTTATCACTGATTATATCTCCATAGTTCAGACATGACACCAGTTGGTTCTTCTAACGCTGTGGCAGAAGCCAATCAGAAGTAGAGGTCGACCGATAGTGGATTTTACCGATACCGATAGCTAGGTTGGACCACACTGGCCGATACAGATTAATCAACCAATAGTTTTTCAAATGGATACTGAATGAAAACTAAAATAGTGCTTTACTATTAAAAAAAGTGCTTTGTAAAGTAATACAGTAAATCAGAACCATACTTTATAAATGAATAAAAATATTAAAATGAATTAAATTATATCATGAAAGTGATGTGGGGGTTCGGTGCCTTCCTCAAGGGTCTCACCTCAGTCATGTCATTGAGGGTGGAAGAGAGCACTCTACATTCACTCCCCCCACCTACAATCCATACCAGTACCGAGACTCAAACCCATGACCTTTGGGTTACAAGTCCGACTATCTAACCATTAGGCCACGACTGCCCCCAACCTTTAAGTTAACAGCTGAACACACTAAACGATTGTGCCACAGAGACAGCCATCATTATCATTAAAGTTAGTTCATAGTTTATTAACTAATGTTAACAGAAGAAACGCTAAAATTTAAAAATGTATTAGTAATAATAAATTAACACACACACTCTAACACAAGAACAATACAGCTTTCAGCAAAACCCTCAAATTAGAAGTACTTTCTAATCCATTAAAACTATTTATTTGGTTCTCTAGCCAGCGTTTGCCCTGCAGCACAATTACGAAAACTCTTTTTTTACCGTCCTCCTCCCCAGCTCCACCTGTAGAGATCTGCTGGGTTTTGTCTATTTTTTCTTGTAGCAACATGTTTACTTATAATATATTTTATCTGAACTAAGATAAACAAATCCTAGTATTTGCTCAATAGCGGTAGCAGCAACAGCAGCAGATCTTGTCCACTTAAATCAAGCATGTACATTTCATGCCCCATGCCATAAATGCTGGTTAGAAATCACTCAGAGAGTTGTCAGGACTGAAATATCTTTAATATATCTTTTTTTTTCCCCCAAGAACAGCAAACTTGGTGAATTGTGATGTAAATGTGAATTGGTGAAATGTGAACTTGGTGAATTGTGAATCTGTGTAAATTCATTTTTGCCTCTTCTGTGTGTCTGAATAAACAGTTTAGATGTGGCTATAAAAACAGCTCTAGGCACGTTTAACCATAATCCAATTGGCTCTTACTGCCGTAAAGTGGCTCCCACATATAGGGTTGGGGGCCCACCTGCACAGCGAATGCTGTGGGGGCGTCCCGTGCACCCTGCTTTATTTTTTGTTCCACAAAATGAGATTTCATGGAAGATGCCTTGTGTGGCCTCTCTGTGCACCGCACACATCACATTGTATTTTCTAAAACACTCGCATGAGTAACGCAACAGTTACCTGTCTTCCCGTAACTATGGCAACAGCAATGTGGGGTAATGACTTTAGCATGCTACAAAGGAGCTAATATTTTAGCCCGAGCATTAGCCTGCTTAAGCTGCTTCTCATTACATTACATTAGAATTCTCACGCTTAATGAGAGCCTGGGTGCTCCTACAACGCTAATCCACTTTCATGCCATCTCTCCCTGGGTGTCAAGTACTGACAGCTTCCCCTTTTTACACGTGAATCAAAACATCAATTAATCCTAGTAATTAACAGCCCCCTCTGCAACAATGCTGCCTCTCAGCGCACCATCACAAATCCTCGGCATGCTAAACCCACGCAGACGAATGCAAATAAAACCCGTCCGTGGCCTGAGAGGTCATAGTTATGGGAGGAATTTTCCATCTAAATCCTCAACCGCTTGCTTGACCAGAGAATTAGCTTTGTATCCCTTGTCTCTGCCAATCAGCACAAGGGCTGTAGGTTTCCTCTCTGAGGGCTTACAACTGTCCTCTATTATACTTGCTTTGACTGATTGTTTGGCCTTTACATTTACATTTAGTCATTTAGCAGACGCTTTTATCCAAAGCAACATACAAAGTAGAGACAGTCAGATCAACGAGAGAGCAACAATATACAAGTGCTGTGACAAGTCTCAGTTAGTCTAGTCTAGCCCAGTGCACATAGCAAGGATTTTTTTTTTAATTAATAAATAAATTAGACCAAAATGAATAGAATAGAATAGAATAGAATAGAATAGAATAGAATAGAATAGAATAGAATAGGTAAGTGCTAGTATTAATTGGTCAGGTGATGGCGAAAAAGATGTCTTTAGATGATGTGTGAAAAGATGTGTGAAAATGGCTAAAGACTCAGCTGCTCGGATTGAGATAGGCAGGTCGTTCCACCAGCTGGGGACAGTCCAAGAAAAGGTCAGTGAGAGTGATTTTGTGCCTCTTTGGGATGGCACCACAAGGCGTCGTTCACTAGCAGAACACAAGCTTCTGGAGGGCACGTAGGTCTGAACTGGCAAGTTTAGGTATATTGGTGCAGCGCCAGTGGTTGTCTTGTAGGCAAGCATCAGTACCTTGAATTTGATGCGAGCGGCTATTGGCAACCAGTGCAAGCTGATGAAGAGAGGTGTGATGTGAGCTTTCTTCGGCTCGTTGAAGACCACTCTGGCTGCTGCATTCTGGATCAGTTGCAGAGGTTTGATAGTACATGCGGGAAGGCCTGCCAAGAGAGCATTACAGTAGTCCAGTCTGGAGAGAACAAGAGCTTGGACAAGGAGTTGTGTGGTCTGCTCTGTTAGGAAGGGTCTAATCTTCCTGATGTTGATCATCCATCACAACTCCAAGGTTCCTGGCTGTCCTGGAAGGAGTTATGGTTGACGAACCTAGCTGTATAGAGAGGTTGTGGTGAAGCGCTGTGTTAGCAGAGACCACAAGCAGTTCTGTCTTAGCAAGGTTGAGTTGAAGGTGATGAATCTTCATCCAGTCAGAAATGTCTGTCAAACAGGCTGCAATGCGAACAGCTACTGTTGGATCATCTGGTTGGAATGAGAAGTAGAGTTGAGTGTCATCAGCATAGCCCCTTTACGGGGCTGTTGCCATGACTACAGAAAGTAGCTTCAAATCATAATCCTGTTGAGGAGCTTATCCTGTAACTGGACGTGCTTTCCTCTCTGAATCCTTTTTTTGTTCACCCTCTAGCCAAGGTGAGACAACTAATAGACCATTCTGTATATTCAAGATTTTTGTCAGGGACAAGGCGGCAGGTGCCGCTTCCTGCTCTGAGATGAAGGAAACACAACAGTGAAGTTCTCTGACATGAATGAGCTGTATATACATAATACAGATAAGCAGAGAAGATCCACTCACTGCCTATTTGCATGTAAATAGATACTTATGCTATGTGCGTTGTATATGCACAGTGTTCTAAAAGCAGCAAAGAGGAGATTTCAGGAGACCTGCGGCACAAAAATGCGTATGATTCTATGCGTGGATGTCATTTATGATGCATTATGATGGATTCAGAGAGTGCTAAGCAAGCATTACTGCTTGTTCACTAACTCTTACATGCATAATGTTATGTCTCTGATTGGGTAATGGGTTTATATGTGCTGAATCTCATAACTTGTGTATTGAAAGTTATGTTATGCCCTGTAGCTCTTTTAATGTTATACCCTGTAGTATTTTATTTTATTTTACTTTACTTTGCTTTACTTTACTTTACTTTACTTTACTTTACTTTATTTTATTTTATTTTATTTTATTTTATTTTATTTTAAATATTCTGACTGATATAAAAGTTAATAAATAAATAAATTACATTAACAAAGTAAGTAAAATTAATAAGGTAATTCTCTTTATTTCTTGTAATTGTGACTTTATTTGGTAATAGGGATCAATTCTCACTACTAACTAATTGCTTATTAGCATGCCTATTATTAACATATTGGCTGTTTATTAGTACTTATAAAGCACATATTCTACATGACCATATTCTACATCCCTAATCCTACCCAATACCTAAACTTAACAACTACCTTACTAACTATTAATAAACAGCAAATTACGAGTTTATTGAGACAAAAGTCATAGTTAATGGTTCATTAATAGCGAGAATTGGACCTTAAAATTAAGTGTGACCCTTTATTTCTTCCGGTTGACTTTATTTCTCAGAATGTGACTTTTTTTTTTTTTTTTTTCACAATTACCTTTTAAATTTCCAATTTGAGGTGTAAACTGTCTTCCATAGACAGTTCCATAGGTAATCTTTTTTTGCTATTTCAAATGATTTTCAAATATTTTGCATTTATGTAGATAATGAGAGCTTTCAAAGTTGGATGTGTCAAATTAAAGCCAAAAAACATTTAGCTCAAACATATTATAGACTAAGAAACAATATAGCTATCCTTTGACAAAGATATAGATCACTGTGCATGTTGGATTGGCCCATAATATTGTTGGCGTCTTCATTTACAGCTACAAATCTCATCTGATTGACTAGTTGAAGCTGATAAGCACATTATTGGCTGTGTAGTGATCTGTGGCCTCTGAGTTCACTGACATCATTAACGGTGTAGGAGCAGCTTCTTTTCAGATAAAGGGGACAGTAACAAGATGGTGGACGCATTTCTTGAGGCTGATTTGTCGATAAATCTCCAACCATATGGTACAGAGGTTGTTTCCTTGGTAACCAGGTGGCTAGAGGAAAGAAAAAATTATCAGTAGAGCTGTAGTCCAGTGGCCTGTAAGGACCACAGCAGAGAACAGCACACTAATGAAGCCATGCTTAAATGAAGTGATTTGATTTACATATTAATTCAGCTGCTAATAATCGTAAAGTGGGTTAGAAATATTAGAAAATATAATGTGATGCAAATACATGACCATTCAAAAGTTTGGGTTTGTTAATGTTCCTTACACTCACCAAGGCTGCATTTATTTGATCACAAATACAGTAAAATCAGTAATATTGTAAAATATTATTGTAAATTAAAACAACTGTTTTCTATTTTGATATATTTGAAAAATAGTAGCAAAGCTGAATAAATGACACATTTTTGAGGATTTTGTGATGAATACAAAGTGAACAGCATTTATTTACTTGATTAATTCTGATCATTTTAATGCATCCATGCTGAATAGGAAATATGAATTAATTTGTTTCAAAAATTATTTGTATAGAGAAAAAAGGTTACACTTTATTTTAAAGTGTCCTTGTTACAGTGTAATTATACATTTAAGTACTGAGTACTATATAGTTAGGGTTAGGAATTGTCTTAGGGGGTAACACTTTATTTTAGGGTCTCTTAACTAGCTGCTTATTAGCATGCATATTACTAGAATATTAGCTATTTATTAGTACAAATTAAGCACATATTAACGCCTTATTCTACATGACCTTATTCTACATCCCTAATCCTACCCAATACCTAAACTTAACAACTACCTTATTAACTATTAATAAGCAGAAAATTAGGAATTTATTGAGGAAAAAGTCATAGTTAATAGTGAATAAGTGTTCCCTATTCTAAAGTGTTACCTCTTAGGGTTACTTGCTTGTAATTATGCATACTTTATTGTTATTATAATACAATATGACACCAAATTTAAGTTGGCTTTTATATTATCACAGTACTAAAACCAAAACAAATAAGTAAAAAATGTACTTTGCTTTCACTGTTTATTCAGATTGCAGACTAAAATGATACAAATGCTACAGATATGCACTGCAATACAGATTTAACCTTAGCATTAACTTTGTTTGGCTGAAGACTATAGAAGACTTGGAGGCTCTTACATCCTTGAGACCGAGCCTCAAAACACTTGGCCTGTCATTCAGTGTGGATTCGGTGGCCTTTTGCCGTCTTTGGCTAGGGCATGTGGGTCCAAAGCCTCCTCCACTCATCCATTACATTTGAGAAGGGCTGGAAATCCGGCTACGGGGCAGCAATAGGACTCTGAGCTGCTTAGAGAAAGCCCAATCTCTTTCTGCTACTTCAGCTGCAAAATGGGCAGTCTGAGATTCACAGCACACTGCTAACAGACACACACAAACACGCACATAAAATATTAAACAGAACGGCAGCTTTCTGTGCCAGTTGCATTTGTCAAAACTTTTACTTCACCGTTTGATTCTACTATAACACTTTCATTGTACTGTATTTTCATTAAACTTTTACACCTCGTTTGGAACGTATTTTGACACGTATACCAATAAATGCTGCTTTTAAATCTACAATCGCCATTACTAGCAGGAGAAACCGGGCAGCTCTGTAAGTTCAGCCACCCACATCAATACTGAGCTCATAGTGTTGTGCTCATAAAGACGTTTATAGGTGTTGTGTTAGTCACTGTCTGTTGGATAGCTGGTGCAGGAACGGGAAACAGTCATGTGAAGCACTCATGTGATTCTACAGAGCTTCTTACCGGACAGAAACTCCGCTGAAAGGAATCAGCCCATTTATTATTTAATTAAACCTGGCTAAGGTCATGCTGGTTCATTAGACAGAAGGTTATTTCAAAGAACAAGTGAGGAAGAATCTCCTCGGGGATACAGAAGGCCAAGGAGAAATCGGAGCTACACCATGAGAAAATGAACCTCGGCAGATGTATGTAATAGATTTTTTTCAAGCGGACTTCAGAAGACAGGGATGTCAGTTTTAAGAATACAACAAAAGAATCAGACTTGTTGTTTTGTATGTACTGAGCTGAGAGGGCATGCCTACCAAGGGCAGTTTCATTTTGGTATCAGTCAAGGAGAATAAACATCGGTCAGCACTCTTTTATTTGCTCTGTCTGCTCACCTCAGTCTATTTGAAATGAAAAGGCTCTTGACTAAACAGTTGAATTACCATAGAACGTGCTGCTTTTTCTTTCAACCTTGTTTATTTGTTTGAAGGTTGCAGCCTTCATTTTTGCCCTCTGCCTTTCAAAGTTCTCTGTGAAATTCCCAAAGCTCAGATGAAACCAGCCTTTCTTTTTATCCAGATGGAAATCTTTGCATGTTCAGCACTCTCTGGACATTTATTAATATGAAGTCCACTATATTGTGGCATATGGACCCTATCCTTTTGATGTGCAATAGGAAACACTTTATTGCATGCAGTTTATGATTTGTCCCTGAGCAGTTACTGGCCTTTCGTCTGTATGTTGGTATCAACCCAACGGCAATAGAACAGCAACAATTTTCCTCTCTCAATATTATATTTATTAAATGCTTTTTCTTTGTCATAATGGGAAATGGGGTGTAGATTCATGCAAAAAAAAAAAAAAAAAAAAAAAATATATATATATATATATATATATATATATTTAAATTATTTTAGCATAAAACTGTAAAATAACAATGCTTTTTTTTTTTTTTAACCTGTCTGAATACTTTCTGAATGCACGGAATATAGGCTATGTTATCTAATTTTAGTGTTCTATATATTTTTCTTTTTTTCATAAACTTAATTTTAATGTATTTGAATTTTAATATTATTAAATTCTATTTAACATTTAGTATAAATAAATTTGTAAACTCTTTTTTATGTTAATACTTCTTGTTGTTGTTACTATTACTTAAATCACACACAAAAAGATTTTTGGTGCAGTGGACAACCCTAGCATTTTAAGCTGCCTTTTAATACTGGTCTAATTTTACTTGCTGGCACTTCTCCCAAACAACCTTTACTACTGTAATATTTTCTGAGCCACTGAAAAAGAATACATTTATTGGCAATAAGTCCCAGGCATGCAGTGTAAATTACCTTTGATACATTTGCAAAAGCTCCTAAAAGGCTTAGATATGAGCATATAAACACGTCTAGCACCTTGGGATTGAATTGGAAGGAACTGATGGGTAACAAAGCAAGGGGGAAAAAAACATTTCATTTTATTCACTTTCTTATTCACAAGTTCTATCACTCTCTTAACTAGCGTCTGTATTTATGTGCCTTTTGCTGAATTACTGCTCTGGAGCGCCTGAAAAAGACATAGTGCTTCTCTTGCCCATTATGTCTGTAAATGAACATCAAAAAAGTGGTCTTAGTTCATGAAAACATGCCTTGGGTAAACATCCTGGCACCACATGTGAAAATATTTTGTACACTCAAAGGCACAGATTTTCTAACAAACCTATTTCTTAAAAAAAAAAAAAAAAAAAATTAATAAATAAGTGAAACATGTAGTTGTTCTGTAAATGTAACTGGCACAGTCAACTGCACTTATTCTACAATAAAAACAGCAATCAAACATTAAAGTCGCTACCATCAAAAGTAACCAATTTATGATACACAGGCGGCTTTTATCAGTAGTTGTGAAAAGGTGTAGGTGACTCTTGATTTCTGTATTGTATCTAACAATGGCTGCAGTAGCTGAAGTTGAAGCTCCAGCTGTGTGTGATGGTCTCTGGAGGAAAGAGCTTTTAGTAATGTGCAAAACATTTTTTATCTGTAGTATTCCTCAGATATTCTGTAGTATTAACAGAATTAGTTGCTGTTTTCATTAATTAGATTAATAATTCTTTATGCACAATTTATATACACAAAATATTATATACATATATGATATTGCTTTTATACAAAAGGGTATGTGCCGCCAACAGTTCCAATTAAAGTCACAGCAGAAAGCAACACACAGGTGTGTGTTTCTGTTCTGTTTCTGAGTGAATCAGTGTTTTTCACTGAATTGGTTCATTTGAATGATTCCCTAATAAAGACAGTCATTAGCTTTGTTCCTGAATGAATCAATGTTTTTCCGCAGATTGATTCAATTGAGTGATTTGCTCAAAAAGTGATTGTGTCTGTAATCGAATACTCCTGTCCCGTGGCCTCATGGGATAGTAAAGTGTTCATTGAATGCACACTTCAGAATCTCGCTGGAAATAGTAGATAATTTGCCTACTGTTTTACAAATACTGTGAATTCAGATATATTATTTTGTTCACATACTGTTTTTTGCATACTATCTAGAATGGAAGTTTGCGATTTCGGATGTAGCCAGTCACTTGCTTCATTCCTTAATGAATCAGTGTTTTCACAAATTCTTTCACTTGAATGATTCAGTGACTCATAAAGGCAGTAAGTTGTTGCCACCTATATCTGTAATGATGTAACCGTTGTATAAATTATATTAAACATATCTGCAGTGTACACGTATTAGCTGCTAAATAATGCAGAAAAGCAGCTGAAAAAAGTGAATGTCTAGCCACATTGTTACAGCAAAGAAAAAGCAGGTATTTCAGGTAAGTTATACAAATGACCATTAGCACACTGAAAGCTTGATGGCTTGTTCTGCCATTTGTGCATATGTAACCTTTAAAATGGAACTCTAAAGGGATTTTCACACTGAACGCGAAAATTCGGCACGATGACGCTTTTGAATCGAAACCAGTGTTGCCAACTAATTTTCAGGGGAAGTTGCTAAAGGAAGGTCAATTTGTTGCTAAAAGTTGCTAAATGACGTTGCGATGTAATTGCGCAATGACGTCATCACGTAATCATGACGCAAAATTGTGTCACTGCATCAAAACTCAGCAACAAATATATTTTAGATATGTTCGTTTGATTTGCTCATAAAATAATATAAATGCATAATATAATATTAAATTATAAATAACTGTAAATACAACATTGAATTATTGAACACACACATTTTTTATTAGCTAGTAAACTACACATTCTCAACAATTATAGTTATAAGCAATGTATTAGTAGTTAGTATGCTACACTCTAAGAAGTGTCTGTAAAAATAGGGCACAATATGAAAGAATTTGCCGTATTGATTTCAGTATTTTTAATTACGCATTGTATTTTGTGTTTTCGGGTTACAGGGTTACAACGGATAATGGATATTATTATTATGGATATTACAAGCTATTAACAAGGTGTATCATAAATGAACAATTAAATCAATTATTACTATTAAATTGAGCAATTGCAAATAGCAGCTAACTTAATTCAAATGATATGTGTGCTGCTAGGCATCTTTGATTTCCTCGTTTTGTGTAATTTAGATGGAAAATGTATGCCTTTTTATCGTTTGAGTCACTTATCAAAAGTTGCTAAAAGTTGCCAAATAAATAAAAAAAATTTAAAAAAAAAAAAAAGCTAAATTTGTTGCTAGGTGCTTTTGTAAGAAAAAGTTGCTAGGGTAGTCTGAAAAGTTGCTAAATTTAGCAACAAAATTGCTAAGTTGGCAACACTGATCGAAACAATAGATATGGAGCTATTCACACCAGGTGCGATCATTCGCGGCGCGAAAAAGCGAGGATTTTTTTTTTTTCGTCCTGTGTGTCAATTTTTTCTCCCGTCGCTCCGCGAAGAAACAGGCCGTCCAATCAGATTTGGGCTAAGATCACGTGCCTGGAGCAGCTGCTGTTGCACAAAAAGGCAGGAGTAGTGGCGCTGTTTTGAAAACCAGTGTAAACAAACACAGAAGAAGAGTATTCTGAGAGAAAAAAGAGTGGATGCCGAGTTCTTGTTATCGTTGGTTTCTGAGAACTTATTAATTCTCCACTGATTTATGTGATCTGGAGTGTCCATTTTCTCCCACGTGCGCAAATGTTATGAGTCAGAGTGCGTTTACTCTCTAATGTTAGATCTTCCGTATTAAAAAAAAATCGAGTGAAACATTTCTACACACGAAATATGAAAGCAAATAGACATGATTATGACGCTATATTTTCTGTATGTTTTGTATGTAGCTCATGGTATTTTTATAACAATAAAGGATGTCTATGACTATAAGCTGTGTGGCGTTATTAAACATACAAAGAGTGCATGTCTGCCTATTATAGAATCAAAATCAACTATAGATCACAATCAGAAGTTATAACAAGCACTCGATGATGGTTTATCTTGGTAATAGTAATGATGGTAAATTTTTAATGCATGAAACTCAATGTTCTGGTTTTATTTCTCAGAACACAGTGTTGTACTGTGATTACATTTCACATAGCTAAATTATATAAAATGAAATAAAAGTATATATACATGTATGAAAGTAAAATAAACGTCAAGGTCATTTTGATAAGGTGCTTGTTTGTATTCCTCACATTTCAAATGCAAATAGTCTCAGTTTAACTCATCAGTTTTTCATAGGCCAGAGGCTCTTAGTGTTTGTTTACTCTTATTTACACTTACTTTTATGTTTAATTATTCAAGATATGTTATATCCTATTCTGTTTATATCAGGTCTATAATTATGTGTCTGCATATTAGGACGCTGCTGGTCTTAAGCATTAATTGTCCTGAACATATTATTTAAGAGCTCTTCACAATCTCTCTCTCTCTCTCTCTCTCTCTCTCTCTGTTTCTCTCTCTCTCTCTCATATGACTTGTCCTCTCATTTTCTTTTAATCATACCAAATCCAATACTAGAGCACTAGAGCTGCTTTCAGTAAACTTCCTTATCCACACACAGATGCTATATAAATGTGTATACACTGTGTAGCACTGCTTAGGAAGAGTTAAATTAAAGCAATAAAATACAGTTTTTTAGCAGTCATCATGCATGTCCTTATTCCAGATGTCAGCACATGAGCTGTGGTAAATATAAGTGTGCAGTAGGCAGTATGCATTTGATTGCATTACCAGTACCAAATGTTCACCGGCTGTTTTAGAGCTGTGATAATGAGCATGGTATCAGCAGAAGGGGAGACTCCTGCCCACTCAAATGGAGTGGATCACCAGCAGCAGACAGCCCACTTCAGGACCAGAGCAGATTTTGAACGGAGCTATTCCAGATAGCAAACCCCCACACAGTTGGATCCATCTCTCTGGTGTCCAGTCTAACCTTCTACATGCTCATTCTGTCACTGGAATCATATTCTCAACCCATTTCTCATGGCTTCATTACAAGCATCATACGCCACATTGACCTCCGTGTGATTCATTGCGGATAGATAGGAAGGCTGATTTTTCATAGCTAAATAGCAAGAAACCAGGAAGTCTACATAGTAAACATTGACGCCATTTGAGCTAAGTCCTAGTGAAAACTTTGATATACCTCAGAAAGAAAAAAAAAACTTAAAGTTGAAGTACAAAATGTTAGATTTTGGAATGCTCTTTGT